>JAZDUA010000518.1:882500-1099467 GCA_038098605.1 Gryllus longicercus | reverse complement strand
GTCTCATCCATCCTCTGGGCGACTAGGATTGTCAGGATGCGATAAGAATGGTGATGCATGACGGGCGGGGAAAAATTATGGCACATGTCAAGGGTGTCAGCCGTGCTTCCGCAGGTAACGAATTCAAAACCCTATGTACTGCGCTCACTTCAGCCCTACGGCCTAGCGATCGCAGCCGCACATATCAGCAAATGAAATTTAGTAAATAAATTCCTAAATAACTAAATTAATTAATTAAATAAATATCTAAAGAGAGAAAGAAAGAAAGAGAAAGGAAGAAGAAGAAAGAAAGAGAAAGAAAGAAAGAGAAAGAAAGAAAGAAAGAGAAAGAAGAAAGAGAAAGAAAGAAAGAAAGAAAGAAAGAAAGGAAAGAAAGAAAGAAAGAAAGAAAGAAAGAAAAGAAAGAAAGAAAGAAAGAAAGAAAGAAAGAAAGAAGAAAGAAAGAAAGAAAGAAGAGAAAGAAAGAAAGAAAGAGAAAGAAAGAAAGAAAGAAAGAAAGAAAGAAAGAAAAGAAAGAAAGAAAGAAAGAAAGAAAGGAAAGAAAGAAAAGAAAGAAAGAAAGAAAGAAAGAAAGAAAGAAAGAAAGAAAGAAAGAAAGAAAGAAAGAAAGAAAGAAAAGAAAGAAAGAAAGAAAGAAAGAAAGAAAGAAAGAAAGAAAGAAAGAAAGAAAGAAAGAAAGAAAGAAAGAAAGAAAGAAAGAAAGAAAGAAAGAAAGAAAGAAAGAAAGAAAGAAAGAAAGAAAGAAAGAAAGAAAGAAAGAAAGAAAGAAAGAAAGAAAGAAAGAAAGAAAGAAAGAAAGAAAGGAAAGAAAGAAAGAAAGAAAGAAAGAAAGAAAGAAAGAAAGAAAGAAAGGAAGAAAGAAAGAAAGAAAAGAAAGAAAGAAAGAAAGAAAGAAAGAAAGAAAGAAAGAAAGAAAGAAAGAAAGAAAGAGAAAAGAGAAAAAGAAAGAAAGGCGTTTTTGAGAGGGGAAAAATAATACTTGAATCAGACAAGGAATTAGAATATCGTGTATAAACCAACGCTTTACTTTATTTCTAAACATCGTAACATATTCCCCGGTTTCTATGTCTACTTCCGATAATGCAAAAGAATTTTAAGGAATGTAATAGTTGAGCCAAAAATACAGAAAAACAATCAGGATATTTTGAATGCTAGTAACAAAACTAAAGCAATGTGAATTATCGTAAATAATACAACCATATCACCTCGATACTTAGTAGAGAATGTTGTTTTTAAGGGCAATGAAAGAAGCAAGTAATCCGGAAAAAGTGGCAAATCTCTTCAACCAACACTTTTCTAGAATTGTGGCTGGAGTGACGTAGGAACTAAAACCACAATATTCAACATCATTTACTTCTCAAAAAATTTTCGACACTATGTTTCCCGAAACTACTTCTAACGACACCCTTCGAATAGTTAGTAAACTAAAAAATAAGTATTGATCTGGTTTAGATGAATTTCCGGATTTTTTATTGAAAACTTGTGTACCTGCCTTTATACACCCGTTAACTCTCATTTTCAATGCTTCTTTATGCACAGGAATATTTCCAGTAATTTTCAAAACAGCAAACATTAAGCCACTTTTTAAAAAATGGAACAAAAATGAAAGGGCATTATTTATTTATCTTTCTAATTCTTTATCAATCGAATATGGAGTCCCACAAGGTAGACTAGGATCTTAGGACCTAACCTCTTTGTGTTATACGTAAATTATATGCCCTCGTCTATTAAAAACGGAAGAACAGTTCTGTTTGCCGATGACACAAATGTTCTTTGCAAAAACAAAACAACAAAGAGTACTATTTCAGAAGTTTCAAATTCGCACGTTTGTTGAACTCTCCTTTTGCTTGTAAGTGGAAGGAGTAGAGATAAGTGCGAGTTACTATTTTGTTAGCAATTCAGACAAATCAAACTTGCAGTTCGTTTATCGTTGCAAATACGTTTTTTATAACTCGGGAACGAAATGTCTAGATTTTCTAATGTTGCTAATGTTGTTAAAATTTATTTATTTTTTATTTACTTATTAATTTATTTTTTAATTAATTAATTTTTTATTAATTTACTTCTTTATTAATTTACTTTTTATTAATTTACTTTTTATTAATTTACTTTTTAATTAATTTACTTTTTAATTAATTTATTTTTTAATTAATTTACTTTTTAATTAATTTATTTTTATTTATTTTTATTTTATTTATTTATTTTTTATTATTTAATTAATTAATTTATTTATTTATTTATTTATTTATAACTTATAGTCATCCTTTAACTATTTATAGTTAAAATGTTGGGAAGAGATTCCGGAACTCAACAAAACGTGCGCAGATCTTCTCCCTCATACGTCACATACAGTTTTTACTGTTTTTTGACTAAATAAATCTAAATCTAAATCATAAAAGCTGTATATCACGTATGGGATAGAAGGATGATTAGCCCCAGAATCCCTAACTTATCCTTTTTTCTATACATAATTGAATGATAAATGATGGTACCAACAAAGCGTGGTTAGAAGCCTAGAAAAATTTGAAGCTAGAAAAATTTCGAATATATTGTAGAAATCGAATTTGCATCGCCAAACGATGTACAATCGTGATTTTATAGTTTTGCTAAAGAATAACATGCATTGTAACGATAGTAATTATGTTTTTAATTATGATTGTGTCTGTGAAATCGAGTCCTTATTCAAACAAATACAAGGGAGGAGTGAAGAATATGCAGAATAGAGATTGTAATGTATAGAAATACCCTAATAAACGTACAACTGGAGTCATTACAAAAGAACCTCTAGGAACCTTGAACTTGCCTTTGGTTGCAACTTAATATGAACCTTCAACTTTGCACGAAAAGCCTAGTGGTAATAGTAAAAAAAGAATAGAAATTTTCAATTTTTGAAGAAGTATCAGCATAAAAAAATATTAATATATCATTGTAGGTGCATCAATTCGAATTATTTCTACAAACGCTACTCTCGTTCTTGCTAAAGAAAGTTTCGAAAAACATATTTTGGGACACGCTGTTCTACAAGATGCATATTATAATGCTGTGTTTAAGATGTAAATATGTGTGCTACATCATGGAATCTTCTTGTGAAAAATAGCATTAATGAATCTGACTATAAAGTTAACGATATCGGCTGTGAAGATAATTCTGGGATTGAGGAATAAACAATACCCATTGCAATGGTGACATCGTGATCCGTATTAACAGTAAATTAAGCAATGTAGCGCACGGAGAACAAGGAGAAGTACAAACATAAGCTGTCGATCGACCCGCTTCCCTGTTCGCCGGTGTGACGTGCGGGTGCAGAACGAAAACGTGCTCGGCGCGCCGTGTCCTTAGGGCGGCAGCGTTCCAGCGGCGATGCGCAGCGACGGGAGGGCAGTGGTCGAAACGAGTCAATGAGCGGGTGGGAGGAAGTGTGCGCTTCCTGCTGTAGACGGGGTGAGGTAGCCACGGCCGGCAGCCTCCCGGAACGGCCGGGGCGGGGCAAAGAGGGGGGCGCGGGCGGCGCGGGCGGCGCGGGCGGCGCGGGCGGCGCGGGCGGTGGCGCTGGCGCGCTCCGTCGCTCAGTCGGCCCGCGTCCTGCGGATCCGCCGCCGCCGTCATGCTCTCGGTGACGTGTCGTCAGCGGGCCCTCGGGCGCGATGCCTTGCCCACAGGTCGTGTGTTCGTTTCAACGGCCTCATGGACCTAAACCGCATCCCAGCTCCACCCATGGCCACGACTTTCCATAGCGGCCAGAGCCGCGTGGTGATGGTGCGCAAGACGGAGCAGCGTACCTTCGCGTCGGCCAGAAACGGAGAGGTAAGTTCAGTGCTGGCTGCAACTTCAGACTTCCTAAGGACCTTCTCCAACCTTCTCTATACTGCACGTCTTCCATTCTTTTCACTCACAGTAGGTTTCAATTCACGAGATAGGAGTTACTCAAAATTGGCATGCAAAAATAAAACTGTCGTCGGTCCCATTAAGTAAGTTCGCTAATAGAGAAAAACACCGTTGCTGCGTTTATACCAATCAATAAAATTGAAAGAAAATTATCAAAGTAATAATCTTGACGGTTTCAGGCCCAACAGTAAAAAGTCAATATTTCTATTTACAGGTTTCAAAAAGCGTTTTGTTGATTAAGAATCTATTAAATGGTCTCTCGGCACCAATAACGGATCTGCGCGGGTGTTTCCCAGAAAGTAGCGAATCGCGTGCTCTCCCATCGCGCGCTAGGTGATTTCGTTGCTTCTTCTCGGCGGCCCACTAATCGCTGTGTGCGAATTAGTGCGAAAAAGTGTGTGTGTGCATGTGTGTGTGTGTGAGTGAGAAAGAGAGAGAGAGAGAGAGAGAGAGAGAGAGGAAGGAAGGAAGGAAGGAAGGAAGGAAGAGAGGAAGAAGAGGGAAAAAATCAAGGAGGAATTATCGTGCGCGATACATTGTATATTTCTTAGGGTACTGCTTCGTATATTGTTGATGAGAGAAATCTTGAAAACTACCGATCAGAGCAGCCGGTTGCTAACATTCTCCTCCAGAGTGTGGTTCTATTTGACCCAACTACGATACTAATGTTAAAAACCCTCCACTGTTGGGACTCAAACCCTAGGACAACCCTTTCAATGACGCTGCAGAAGCCACGGCAGTGTTGCCACTGAGGTACTGCAGTCGATGGCGGGTAGATGGCGGTGCGGAGGTGGTGTCTGGAGCTCCGAAGTCATCCTGATCCGGCGCCTAGAGCTGCTCTGGAGACTCGCAGCGGGAATTTCCACCCACGCAAACGACTGACGCCACGTCCCACTGCAAGAGACTTGATTTTTTTTCCGAGATGTAGCACACGACACCCCTTTTAGTGGACCATTTTATTGTCCCGCTTGGAAGGGAAAATAAATTGCACTATTAAACTCTTCACTGCTATTCTCTGCCCTTTTGTAGGAAGTTGGCAGAAGATCGCAAGATTTAAGACACTAAGCCGTCAGCGTTGAGTTTCTAGGAGACCGAGTATCCAAGATCGATTGCGAACAAAATGAGTTTTCACAGCATTTTAAAATGTAGCAGAAATGAGTGCTATATAGACGAACTCGAATTTTCATCGTTTATTAAACGCTCTTTTGTGATCCTTATGATTCTTTCGCCAGTTCAACTCCACGGTGATTTTTCCAGACGCACGCTCCTCAGATAAATCTAGTATCAAAGAACGTCTAAATTCCAGTAGATTGTTATCGTTTAAAATGTGATGGGAAACCTTCCACTGCGTCCTTCGGACAAGTTTTTCATGGTATTTACGTGCACGCAAGTCGCTAAACGAGCATAGTCCTTATGTGTATAAACACTGAAAACAAACGTATGGGCTCCCTCCCGGCAGAAGGCATACTTCTTTCTCTGTACACACATGTGCAAATTTCCAAGGAATATTTTCATGACGAAACGTAATCGGTAGAGTACGTTTCACTTCAGCCAGTGTAAAAATCCGAGAGATGATAGGCGTCACGATTGTTTTCTCCCTTCTCCGGCGGCAGTTCGTCAAGTGCGAGCGAGCTTTCGTTTCCCGACACGCTGCTGCCCACCCGAGCCTCAACGCAATGCGCGCCGCGCCGCTGGCCGGGATGCTTGCCAATGGCCTCCGCGCCTACGCACGCCCCACAGGACAATCGTTTTTGCCTTTTCGCCAAGGGATAATATTGCGCGAGGTGGCGTTGGATGCTGTTCACCCACACAGGACACGTATACTCTAAGGCAATACACGCTCATTATCACTTTCTGGGCTGCTCTACATTTTGTATTCCATACGTTTGCCTAGGTTTTAGATTAATTTGAAATTGAACATTTGGAATTACATTTTATTGTATCTGCTCTTCAATTATTTTATTGTTTGGAGATTGTTTAGGAAAGGGCATCAGATACAATATTAAAACACTGACCAATTTCTATGAGAATCACAGATTATGGAAACATTTGTGATTTACCTTTAATTTGAATTTGCTTGAAAATATTTTTATTTCTGAACCTAACTTGCTCAATTGTCAGGCAGATTTAAGATATTTAGTTTGTGATAAATAAAGTTGACGGCAATGAAGATGACAATGTAAAGAAAAAGTTGGGATGAGAAGCTAATGCTTGAGAATGTTGTCGCCCTCTAAGGCCCAAAGAGAGTGTGAATGGCCGTGGCAAACGCGGCTGAAATGCCCTGAGTGGGCGTGGCGAGAATCTCCTCGTTGACTGCGCAGCTGGGTTCGTCGCGATGTGCTACTTCTTGCCTGAGGGACGCCTTTTCGGCGCCGTTCGACACGCACCCGCTTTATTTCTTCTCGCAGGTAATGTCCTGGCTCCCACAGAGCGCCGCTTTCCGTCGTCTTCGCCTTCTTTGCGCCGGTGATCTTCCATCGCGTCTGTGAAGTGGAAACACACGTATTTTTCTCTGCAACTTGAGGATCGATTCAGGCAACACAGTGTGAGAATATGTTTCAAATACCCTCGCATAGAATCCCGGAGATAACGTTTTATTACTGCTAGATCAAGATATTTCTTCACGTTGGTACCAAAATGTCTGAAGATTATAAACGTTACGTAGAGAACTGAAATTTAATTCTAGTTAAATAGTTAATAATTTAATAGTCACTGAAGGTGACTTTCCAGTATTTGAAGAAATTATGTAACCTCTCATAAACTGCTAGCAAACATGTGATTGAGTGAGAAAACAAAAAAGGAAAAAGAATTGTGTGAAACACATTTTGGTAATTTTCATTGAGAACATACATGTAAATTAATCAATCCGACTATCCCTATCATGCACTTTCAGTATGGTCTTCCAGATATTGATTAAATATAAAACTTGAAATTAAGCATTAAGTGCCAAGATTTATAAGTTTTTGGAGAAGAATAACGACTAAGCAATGCAATTAAAAAATATTTTACAGGAATAGTGGTTGATATTGTGATATAAACGCTTTGTGCAATAATACCTGTTCTGACTAGCATGACGTTCAATTATATTTAGTTCTGCTGACCTTGATCAAATTGTTGACTTGTAATATTCATTTTCGGTGCATTTTATGCAGCATTACCGCGGCAGAATTAAACCCCAGACCTAGAAAAAACGAAACATATTTTCAAATAAATTCTTAAGTAACTAAGAAATTAAAAGCGTCGCGTCGTTCTAATGAAGCGATGTAAAATTCAACATCTGAAACCCATATTCGGTCAACGTAAACTGCAATTGAGTTTAGGCAAGACAACGTAAGATTGTCATGTGCTGCAGTATTATTGTGCAAAAGTCCGAGCGCGAAGTGGCATGGATGAGCGCTTGTGGTATTATATAAATCCGGTTGAACGCGCATCATTTTCGCTGGCGGGGTCTTACGCAACCCGGCGGCAAAAAGTGGTCGCGCTTCCTCCTGGCGTCCTCCCGCCCACGCGGACCTAGTCGTCCCTGCCCACAACTCCACCCTTAAGATTTCGCCACCTGGCCACTAAGCAACATCAATAATAAAACATCGACGTTAAAAAACATCGGTACGAGTATTAATAATACATCGACCATAAATCATCGATGTTTTTAAACATCAATATTTCAAACCTGGTTTAGTAACCTGTAACATTAAATTCCAGCAAAAACAAAATATAATTTGGCAGTGGACTCATTAATTGATTTATCCTTAATATTTTTGTGAAAACAAAGTTTAGAAAAGCCTCCCCATGTGCGAAATATAAGTAATGACATAGGAAATATTAGGAGAGCTTCAGGCTCATCTCGAACGAGAGAGAATCTTCTCGATTAAGGTACGAGGTAGTACAAACTGTGAATGTTTCGACTGAACACAAACTGACAGTCGAACCATCAGTTATTATTTAATATTTTAACTTTTAAAAAATTATTATGGTAATTTTTCATTCACAAAACATCGAGCACAAAACATTGTTGTTTTGAAATCGACATCGATGTACGGTTTCTACATCCGGCCTCACACTGTCCCGTTTCCGTTCCCTATTGCTTTGGACTGCAAAACTAACAGTTCATTGAGACACTCGCGTGATAAATTTTCCTTCTCCCGTGGTATATATATATATATATATATATATATATATATATATATATATATATATATATATATATAATATAGGATATATCCCGTGAGATTTTGATTATTTTTTATTAGGATAGATTTTCACGTCCAGTCGTACAAAAAGGCAACGGAAAATAGCGGTCTTTCCAGGATCATCCATGCTTCTATCAAGGACGATTATAGTAATTTATCACGCCAGTTGTATCCACGCGTTTACCTTGTAAACAGCACGGGTTGAGTGCGCGTCTTGCTAAAGTTCACGTTCAATATAGAAAGGGCGTTCTTCCGAACATTTATATTCCAAACTTTTTTTCGTCATTCTTTGTGGGTGTTTCTAATGTATCCGTGTCGTGTTTTACAGTATTACTGAATTTTCTTCATAATTTGTACTCGTCATTACCTTTATTGTCATGAAAGTCTGCCTCGAAGCAGGTTCCATTAGACTTGTTTTACAGCAGACTGTCTTGAACTCTATATGTTGATCTTCTCTCTTTGAGTCAGCATTCCTACCTTTCTACCTTTGCCTTTCTCCCATCCACTTGCCTTTCTCAACAAACCTTTGAGTAAGGTGTCTAGGATGTACTTATTAATTCCCATTGACCTACCGGGTTTTTACTCCTTTCATTCCCCGTCTCTCTTCTTCAATTCTCTTCAAAATCTCTTCATTTCTAATTCTGTCCTTCCTGTCAGTCTTCTCCAAACGCCGCCTGAACCGCATTTCAAAACATTCCAGATACTTTTCATTTTTCTCTCATGATTCACAATTTATACTCACACATCACTGTGCAGACACCACACCAATACTTCGTAAAACTCTTTCAAATCTCTTGATTTATTTCCTTTGCTGACAATAGTTATTTTGCTTATCTGAAGTAGGAGAGTCATTCTACGTCAAGTAGAACACTAAAAAACATCACTATTTTTTAGCGACTTGAAACATTTTGGTGCGTTGAAAAAGGGTGACACGTATTTTTTTCTAATTCTACCCCTTTCAGAAATATCACTCATAATATTTTCCGAAAATTCATGCACGCGCTAATATTTAATTTTTTTTTGTGCAAATACAGTTTCCTTCCGAAAAATAAAATTACACTGAAATTTAACTTAAAAACATGTAATTTAATATGACGTGAAAATAAATTTTGTAAACATTATTTACATATTTAAAATATACTTTAATTTTTAAAACGAAAATTTTTAGATTAGATCGACACTTAAATTAATTGAAAAAAATGCTCCTTCCCACACTAATGTTGTATAGATCTGTCAAATTTCTACGTGGGACACATATAAATAACATTTTTAAGACATATTTTGTTCATCGGGGCACGTAGGCAGCCCGCCGGACTCGCTACTCGAACTACGGGGCGCTAATGAAACGACGCATCGTGACGACCAAACATAATGCATCCGTGATTCTTATGTCATGCTATGAATCGCAGAAACGCACATGCGGTCTGAAATGGAAATCTTCTGACGAAATGCGACTATTAAGTTCATTTATAAACAACTGACACTCCTAGGGTCTGCCTGAAACAGAGCAGCTTTCTTTCTCAGATATACTCAGTTGTGTAAACAGAGGAATCCGTGAAACATGTGCGTTGTTCTGTGAAGTTAGTAACCACAGATAGCCTTACAACTATATCAATACTATTGTTATTTTCATTTTATATTGTACGTTTGTTATTATTGTACGTTTAGTTTGTTACAACCAGCATTCTTGAGAATCTGAAAATTGTCTGGTTGCTGTCAAAAGAGCTATGTGTATTGGAAAAACTGGTGTTCAAAATTTTTTCTCTTGACGAGTAAAGAAAAGTTTTTTTTAAAAGAAAGTGAGAATCGATCCTGTTGGGCAATGACAATGAATGAACGTGCACCGC
Source organism: Gryllus longicercus (assembly GCA_038098605.1). Taxonomy (NCBI): domain Eukaryota; kingdom Metazoa; phylum Arthropoda; class Insecta; order Orthoptera; family Gryllidae; genus Gryllus; species Gryllus longicercus. The sequence continues at coordinate 1,089,545 of JAZDUA010000518.1, read as the reverse complement.
TGGGCTTGGTCACCCTAACGGATACGAGTAATAAAGAAAGTGATCGAGTAAGTTCGTCTTATTTCTTCTGGAGTCATCGCCCATCGTTTGCCGTCGTTTGCTGTCTTCATGAGACAAAAATAAAATTGAATGTTACGAGTTTTCAAAGTATTCCACTGTGATTTACCAGTTTTCCAGTATGATTTTTTGTAAAAATTGATTCTTTCGTACTTGATATTATTTCAGAGACTGATGTGAATTAATGTCTTAGCTACTCTTTATCCATTTGTGCTATACTTAAGAGAAAGCAAAGAATTTAAAATAAAAAAAAATATTTTTCTGGATGCCTGAAACAAGAAAATTTGAATTTGTGCGATTTAGCGTGGAATTACCCAAGTATGTGTTTATGCGTTTCCAAGTCCGTATTTCAGGACAACTGAATTTCGATGCAACTATACTTCCCAAGGAATCAACTTTCTATTAAGCTCTCTTCCCAACTTTGATTTATTTAGTCAAAGAACAGTAGAAACTGTATGTGACGTAACAGGGAGAAGTACCGTATTTTACGTGTCTTTTCAGACGACTCTTATAGCTCGAAAAATTTTACGACATGTATCTCAAATAACTCTGTTGAATTCGAAGATGAAGCATATTAACATCTCCTGAAATCAATTGCATGGTCCTTTTTGCCATTCTCGTACATCATATCGAATCTTTATGCCTCTCTTTTTCAAACAGAATTCGCTATTTTTAAGATTTTCTTCTATTTCCCCATTCATACAATATAAACTTCACTTCTGCTTCATCAGCATTAAGATGATGCTAACGATTCTGGAATCGTTACAAATCCCTGTTCCACCTCTTTTCTGTATCGGTATTATTACAGCCGATTAAGTTGCGAACAAAACAACATCCAGTCAGGTTTTATAACGCCCTTATAGCCCATTCGTTGATGCGGATCATGTTGTAATGCTAATTTTGATATTATTATTTCTCCTTGTGTGGTGTCTTAGCTTGGCCATCTTTAACACTTTCCAAAACCCAACAATGAACCAGACGCCGGTTCAACTTGAAGACGCACTATCTCATCTTAATTTCTATTCATGTTCATCGTCGCTAGGAGGTCGAAAGTAATACGTAGTGGGAGTGGGCGTTTGCACTCCGTGGCTGCCCCGTCGCTAACGATGCCGTGGCCCTCAACAGGACGGCGGCGGCAGCGTAGCCGATGGCTTTCGTTCGCTAGCTGTTAGTGCGTCATGAGAAACGTAGGTTTCTACGTCCGGCTCGAAGCCCAAATGTGTAACTTCTGGGCGGAATAATTGAACATAATATGGATTTAGGACGATAAAAATCGATTATCTGTTAGTTACAAATCTAATTATCATATTATTTTCAATTTATTGTGTCACTTAAGTTCTTCCTTTGTCCTTCATATTTGTATTCTAAAAAATATGCATACTATATCCCCATATCCGTTCGTATCAGCAATGCTGCCCAGCTCTCTTAATTCGAACTTGGTTTGTTCATCCGATTGCGACTAATAGTTCATAGTCGAGAAGTACAGGGCTAAAATATATGCTAACTTGTTAACCTGTAACCTGTAAACGTCCAGAAGAAGTTGGAATTTTCCAACTTGCCTGTCATGAAACGTGCCTGCTTATGCTGGTTTTGTATGCATTTTTGAAAGTGCCGATGTCGTGCCATAACTAATTTGTATAAAGATAAAGTGATGATTATGAATTTGAAATAAAAAACAAATTTCAATGAATTTACTTCCTCTATTCCTTTTATTTCTATTGAAAAAGGACAAGTTACACTGCAGATAGCATAAACCTACATTGAATTCTCTCCGGTGAGTAACAATTTCACGAACGTGGAATCTTCTGAGAGAGCATTATTTGGCGAGTACGCGGTCTAGACGTTATTTACAACTGCAGACGAATAAACGCTATTTTACATTGTTCTTTAATATTCTCTAATGACGAATAAATTGCCTAACGTATTTGTGAATAATAATACAATTTTACATGTTGTAAAACGGTATCAAAACACTCATAACATAAGTTCTTGGCTGTTCGGGTGACGCCGCGTCGTTGGCTGAGAGGCCAACTCAAAATTCAACATGGCCTCTCAGCCAACGACGCGATGTCACTCGGACAGCCAAGAACTCATGAACTCGAGCCGCGGAAGCTTACGTGTACACTCTTAACGTAGTCAAAAAACAGAAGACGACAAACAAAACTAGATTTGAATATTGATTGTTCTTCCTTTAATATTTGTCTCTCATATTTTTTCTCGTTTCAGCGTGTTTTACAAAGAAATTAATTCACTCACCCTTTGTTATATTGGACCTGAAACTCAAAGACTATTTGGAAACCTTTGACGTACGAAAGTTCATATCGTTTCGGGGCTAATGTCATAATTGAGCATAAAACTAAGATAAACATTTTACGGTCTCCAATAATACGAACTTTCTCCGTTTTGATAGGTATTCTTAGACTTTTCTCTTTGCATTTACGAAAGCAGTAGTTTCAAAAAGATTCCCGATTTTGTTTTGTATAAAAAGCCTTAAATTTAAAATTTAAAAATTTAAATTTTAATTGACAAGCGGAGACACTTAAGTGCTAAGAAGACTTGAGTATCTCAATTTTAATTTGAAGATGTGACGATTTTGAACCTGCTTAAAATATATATTTATGTTGCGTCCACAAAAAACAACGTTAAATAATAGTTTTATTAAAATTGTTACATTGTCTGAGTATATTAAACGAGGATTGTAAGATCAAATAATAGAAAAAAACACTGAATTAAATTAAATATAGAATAGCATTCTAAAATAACATAACAACCAAGCTATCGGACACAGGTTTTATGCCCTCTTCAAGGTAAAATATATTATTATTATTATTATTATTATTATTATTATTATTATTATTACTATTATTATTACTATTATTACTATTATTAAATAAATAATTGTTCACAACATTGAATTAGCACTAGCTACGTAGCCTGCCACCGTCGGGATTCGATCGTAGGACCTCCCGGTCAAAGGCACTGCAGTGACATCAATTGATGCCCCGAGCCACATGAGCCGGTGAATGACGGCGGAGCAATGGTGCAATGACAATCCGAGGAATTGGAGAACCGCAAGGAAAGCTGCCGCGTCCGCTTCGTCGGTCACGAAGGCTCACAGAGATAGTGGGTGGCGCGTGGGCGGGCCCTGCGCTAGACACAGCTGCGCCGCCGCCAGGGAACACCCTCCCCTCGGCCTGGCCTCGCCCCGCTGCGGCCCTCGTGAAATTGGGGTCGCCCGCGGACGATAGTGCGCAAGGAACTGCGGTGGACGGGGAGACCGCGATGCCGAAGGCTAGGCGTTCATCTCTTTCTCCTCTTTTCTCTTTCAGCAATCATGGAAGCGGAAAGGGGGAGGATATTGACTGCCGAATGAATGTGGAAACGGTTAGAATTAAATCGTTTCACTAGAAACTTTAATTTGAAAATTGGGTCCTGCCACAGCTCAGTAACAATCGACCAAGCTCTATGCTCCCGACTGACCTCTCGACATGTGTGGTAATGTATTGCGTGTAAGTGTAAATGTGTCCGAATAAGGGGAGAATGTAGAAGGAAGAGGAAGGAACTATCGCGCGTTATCCGTAACGTGTCAGAGTACTGCTCCGGCACTCACCTGGTATTGATGAGAGAAACCAAAGAAAACTACCGATCAGAGCAGCCTGCCACAAATCTCCTCCAGACAGAGGCTGAATTCGACCCACTAGCGATTTATAGTAGTAGCTAGCGGAAAGAATCCTAGGAGCTCCTGGTTCTTTTATTCACTCTAGTGAGTAAAAGCTGCCTCTGAGCTTAGTCACTCGGGTTGCTTTCTGACATTATGAAAGTCATTCACGAGTCGACATATACTCGTATAATCTTGAAAAAATGTTCCAAGAGAAAAGTAATAAATCTATAAGACAGAGTTATACACTGCTTATACGTTTGGACAAACATCATTTTTCAATTATATTGTGAATGAAAGAAGTGCCTTCAATGTTCATACTTGTATTATGAATGTCATCTATGACCCACATTTCCCATTTTTACCGAACATTTTGCACAATAAAATACGCTACTGTGGATAAAGAGGTAGATGCTGAGAGATGGTCATTTCTCAGTTTTTACGCAATCTCACTTCGGATGTATTTTGCAAAAAATTAACATTTTGCATTTAAACATCCAGCAAAAATGCAAAATGTACTAAGACAGGTTCATATGTTCATCATCAACAGAAGATGTATAAAAAGAAGAAGGAGAAGAAGAACTCACTCACTCCAAGAAAATGACTAGTCTCCTCGTCCTTCACAGTTGTGAAGGGCTCCTGGAAAATAGAAACCCATGCAAAACATAAACCGTTCTGTAGCTACATAATTCTACTGAACGGAAGTTGTTAGAAGATGGAATTAGACTTCCTGAAATCATTAGCGAGGGAAGATGACTAAAAGAGTGATCTCAGCGGTCATAAAAATGTCTGTGGGTTACTTCCGCAGCCACAAAACAGATAATAACGAACGGAGTGGCCTTGGCGTCCAGCGAAAGAAGGACTTAAAGCTTTATGAATCATGTGCATTATTTATTTATTTGTTTATTTATTAAGTCATAAAACAGTAAAAACTGTATGTGACGATGGGGGAGATCAGCGCACGTTTCCTTGAGTTCCAAAATCCCTTCCCATCATTTTAACTATAAATAGTTGCTGGATGAGTAAAAGTTAAAGATAAATAAAAAAATAAATTTTGAAAACGCGCGACATTAGCAACATTTGAAAAACTATACATTTTTGTTCCCGATTTATAGAAAAACTTATTTGCAACGGTAAACGAACTGCAGGTTTCACTTTCCTGCATTGCTAAAAAAATGTAACACCCTTACCTCTACTCTTACTACTCCACGCAAAAGAAGAATTCAACAAAACGTGCGCATAGTGAAGCTACATTACACTCTCGTTTGTCTGAGCCTCCAGGTGAGTCGAGACCTTCTCAAAAAACAAAAAAAACAAAAACACAAAAAAACAAAAAAACGAAAACGGTCCATTAAAAAATTGAACACACACGTTTATAAATTAGATGCCGAAGTAGAAGGAATTAATAGCAATGGAAGGATGACGTCACCGATTCTAGCTATATTGGGACTTTCCCTAAATTTATCTCAAAGAAGTATCAAAGTCTTTCAGAAAATACATTTGTTACTGTTCCGTGAAATAGTTATGTTTATTCGAGTATTTATATACTCAATATGTGCTTAGTTATCGATGTACGTAGTACTACTTACTGAACCCATGTTTAACAGAAATACAACTATTGGTACTGATCATATAGAGTAATTAGGAAAGAATTGCATATGAAAGTGTGATTGAGAGATAATGGCGTTTTTTCATAGATAAAAACGCATCCGAGTTATGATCTAACCGTTGGGAAAATCGGTTGTGGGACGAGGGAGTTTCCAATTAACTACACCCTAAATTTTATGCTACGTTTGGCAACAAAGTGTAACGTTGCTTACAATTAACTAGCTTGGTACGTCATTAATAGAGAAGGATTTTCATTAAAACTCATTGTTTTCTTTTCGCTCTAGAACGGAGATCACTTGATCGAATATACTTGAGCTACTAGTAGCAAGCCGAGAAGTTTTGGTAGATGTCATTGTTAGTTAACTGGAAGTTGGCTAATTTGGAGTTGCTCCATTGAGTTCAAACATATGACTCATGAACACAGGTGCTTGGTACTCCCTCGCAACTGTCACTATCAGTCTCATAGTTGATAGAGTGAGTGTGTGGTTATGTTCGTTACGTTATTCGTGTGTAAATCAGGCATTTGCTAAGGGGAGCCTCCTTACAACAGCAAACAATACATCGAAATTCTTTCAGATTTGTAAAGTAAATTCAACAAACGTTTCCAAGACTTCACAAGCATTTCAATTGCAGCGTGGTAAGTCAAATAGCTTTTTATAGAGGTTGAAGTTGGTAAGTTCCCTACTTGAGTCATTTTGATTTTCAAGAAGACCATAATGCAGTGGAGTTGGAACTGATTGACTTTCAACATCATGTATCTTTAAAACCACTTTTCTCGGCTCTTGTTCCTAAAGAAAGCCCTTAACATATTTGGGCTCGTGTTCCTAAAGAAAAATTCCGAATGTGGTCCAGATTGGAGTAAATGTGAAACGTTTTGCTAGCTCTACATAATTCTGTGACGTTGTGACGTTTCTTTTTCGTACGAAATTTATAAAACGTATGAAATAATATTTATAAAAATCTATAATTGAATAGGTAGGAGGAATTTTCGAATTTTTATTTACTATATTTTTTAAGTATTTATATTTATTTATAATTATTTTTCGATAGAAACTATTATTTGATACTAAAGATTCCATAGAGATTTCAAAATGCATGTATTGCGAACATTAACTCATCTGGAGAACATGGAGGGAGGGAAAATCCCCTTCCCCCTAAGTTACGGTTTTCGTTTCAACCAAGGACCGAAAAGCAATAGAAAATAATAGTAAAATAGCGGTATCTTTTTAAACATCTTCAGAATACTGTTATTTTATACAGATACATCTGTATAAAAATAAACCGGGAGAGATGGCATCAACTGATGTCCCTGCAGTTCCTCTGACCGGGAGCTTCTAGGTTCGAGTCCCGACGGTGGCAGGAATTTCGTCACTAACTTGTTAGCTATATCGAATTCAGTCTGTCAGGAGAATTCTAGCGACCGGCTGCTTCGATCGGTAGTTTTCCGTGATTTGTCCGATCAACACCAGGCAAATGCCGGAGCAGTACCCTAACAAACAGACCATGGACCGCGCGCGATCTCACATTCCTCTCCCTTGTCCTAGCCTCACCCATTACACGCTCACACTAACATGCACTATACTACCACACATATACGGGAGACCCGTCAGGAGCCAAGTGCTTGACCCCCAGGCGGGCCGGTGCCACTCTGGTTGGCGATACCTGTTTCGGGAAAACCCCACTAGCCGATGGTAGGTCGACACCAATTGCCGCCAACTGCCGAGCAAAAAACAACATGCATTACACTTACGGGACTAGTGAAACTGGTAGTTGTGTCCGGAATCGCTAAAGATTCAATCAAAAAATGTATAAAAATAACTTCCGATAAATTCTAGAAAATAACTTCCGATCGTTCACAATTTTGCGAAATGTTAAATTATTTTTATTTATTTTTTGATTTAAAATGTTTTTTAATAAAAATAAAATATCACATACCCGCGCACACACGCGGACACACACACGCAAGCGCCCTCTCTCCACTCCCCCTCTCTCTTTTTCGTCTCTTCTATCTCTCTTCTCTATTCCCTCTGAAACAAACACACACACACACACACACACACACAAACACACACACACAAACACACACACACACTTAGCTGAAAGTACGCCGGGGCTAACGGCCAAACAACCATTGCTCACATTTCGGTGACCCATACGACGGAAACACGTTGATGACCTGGGATGCGACGATTGCTTAATCATGTCTGAGAGAACCCTATCACTGGAGCCGAAATGTAGACGACTGTAGGTCGAAACGCTGACCTTCGGAAGCTGCCTACGCAACGGAGCTGCCCTCCCCGCTCTTACAACGCGGAGACTGATGCGGGGGTTTCGACAACGAAAGTTTCTTTCGTTATAGAAAAGGGGATCCTCTTTCAAAATACTCTTCCTAAAGCAATTCTGGTTATCAAAAATTTCTACCTTTTTGAAATGATTCAACAGTAATACCACTTCCGCCTAACAATACCGAATCATTCAGAAAGTAATATGTCGTACAGTTATTATTAGTAAAATTTTCATTTTCGAAGAAATTTAATAATCCGTATTTTTCAAATGGAATGAGATGGTACAGTCAAACACTTCCATGAACGTTGATATCACGAATATTTCAATCGATTCAATGTTTCAGTACCTGCCACAGTATATAGAATAACTAGTGGTGCTACACATACGTTTTGCATTATTTGTAACGGCTCCGCAATATTATTCTACTACAGGAACCTGCAAAAGTGTTTCCAAGCAACAAAAAAATGTTTATCCACGCCGAGATTCGAACTTGGGCCCATTGACTTAACTCGCCATGCGATTTACTGCTACACCACGTCGACACGTAAAAAAAACATATCTCCCATTGTTTTCAACACGCGTCTCTTCAAAAATTCAGTGTTCAACGAAAATTAGACTTGCGCCATTTTGCAAGTGCATTTGCACTATTTGTGAAAAAATAAAGAAAAAAATGAGCTGTATATGAAAAATTTATAAATCTAAAAAAAAAACAAAATTCGGGTCGTATCTACTACAAAAGGGTATTAGTGACATCTAAATAATATTATTTTTGCACATGGAGTGATATGACACTTTGGGAAGGAAACATTCATATCACAATACTATTAACCAGTTTATACATTTTTCTTATAATTCACTATACAATTTTATGCCCTTCAAATAATTGATAAACCGACTGCATTGTTCTTTGTCCTTGAGTACTTTTGTCGTTCTGACAGAAGTAATCAGCACCTTCTCTTCGGTTTTTAAAACCAAACGCTCCGGCTGGCCCATAGGCTGATGCATCAATCACCAACACTCTCCTAACCTGAGTGCGAGTGATTGTATATAGAAATCTACTTAGGTGGACAAACCGCAATGTGTCTACCCCATTAATTACTTTGTAACCTTCACATATTAGTTTTTTTCTCCATTTGAAACTCAGTGTTAGGTGGATCATACTCGAGATTTTGGAAATTGAACGAGACCACGATTTACTTTAACACAACACAAATATTCAAAATGGCATAGAAACATTTTTTTTACTAAAACAAAAAAGAAACACAAAATCCGTCAAATCCTATGCACGAAACATAACACGGAAAGAGTATGCAATCGCTCTCCATTACAACATTCTGTCTCAACTTACAATCAAATTCAATAGGATTATTAATCTTTTTAAAGGTATTCATACACAGAACTCTTGTTTATTTCCTCTCTTACTTGTATCCACAAAATCTATAACCTTACTTGTTTCAAACTATTTCTTCTGGGTTGAAGATTCCGTACTGTCGAAATGGAAATCAGGGAGAGTACTCACGCAATGAATGACTGCGTTTTGTAACGAATTTCACGTCACTTAGAATTTATTAACTACCTTATACAAATTTATGGAATTTGGGCTTTCATAAAAACAACCCCGTTCTAATTCCTCCACTGAATAAAACAATACTGAAAGCAACAACCTTATTTTTGAGAAACGACATCTGTTTCCCCGCGTCACCTTCGAAGAACGTGGAGTAACAAGATCCCTCGCTTAAGATTCTCCGCACTGCAACGACACCCCTGAATCGCTGCTAAAATTCTCCGACCATGCGCCAAGGCAGACGAGAAATGTTCCAATCGACCCAGAACCTTATTCGGCTTTTTCACACTCTCATATACTGAAACAGCTCTGTAACTCGAATTACGCTCTTAAAGCATCATAAACGTTACAATAGTAAGTCTTTCTTCTTCCTCGAAAATTGTTCTATGAATAATTTTATATTTACCTTTATGAGCTTTTTAAAATATTTTCTATAGTAGGTCTTGTACGAATTCCAAGTCAGCCAGCTTTTCACACGTACAAGAACACATGTTGCGAAGAATACTACACAGCGGTGCTAAAAGAAAAGAGAACGGGGAAGGCTTTGCGAGGACCGAGCTCCGTGAAACCCCTCCCATTCTCCCATTCCCCTGTTCCACCCCACCCCAGAGCGTGAAGGTTGCGGTCTCCTCCTCCAAGTGCCACGCACCTCTCCGCGGTTGCTTTTGGAACGCGCGAAGTGCAATCTTCAAAGCCCAGCAAATTGAATATTTTGCAGAAGAACTGCAACTCGATATCTTGCCTTTACAAGAAACGTGGATCAGTGATGAACACGAATTCAAACGCCGGGGATTCGCTGTTTATCGCCGAGACCGCGCTGGCAGGCCAGGTGGCGGAGTAGCAATCGTGCTGCGCCGAGAACTGCCGCAGCTTGAAGCCGAAATCCCTGCTATTGCTCTGGCGTCTGTAGAGGCGGTCTGGGTAGGAAACGGCCGACTACTAGTCGTATCCGACTACTGCCCAGACCAAACCTTAGATCCGGCTGGAATTGATGCGCTTCTCGCACTAAATTCCAAAGTTATACTTCTGGGTGACTTTAACGCCAGACATAGAACTTAGGGCGGCCTCAGAGCAAACAGAAACGGCAACAAAATTGCCAATCTTGTAGCGACAAGGCGGGGCATAGAGATCTGTACACCGAATAGCCCCACGCATTTCCCGGAAGTACGAAACAGGAACCCGCGCATTATTGATTTTATGATTGTGAAAGGCGTTGAGTGTGTGGTTCCCCGCTCAATTGCCGTACTGGATTCCGATCATAACCCAGTAACATGCGTTGTGGCGTCCCTTGTAGCGAAACGCAAAGTTAGTTTTCGAACTACCCGTGACACGAACTGGGCAGGTCTCGCAACACAGCTGAATTCTCAGCTTGAGCAGAAACCAGTAAATACGAAAGACGAGATCGACGAAGCAGTGAATCACTTCACTGTAACATTGAAATCGGCTTTCAAGCAAAATACAATTGTCACGCGTGTAGAGAATTGTCGCCCTGAGCTCACAGATGAGCAAAGAAGGATCTTAAGAGAATTGCGCAGAACTGTCAAAGTTCATCGCCGCTATGGAGATCCCGTTGACGGAGAGCGGGCATCTCTACGGGATGAGAGAGCTGCTCAATGGTCTGATACTATTTCGAAATGCAATCTCCACGAGAGCCACATTTGGGATCTTTCTCGTGCGCTAGGCCGCAAACCGGGAGTAAACTGCCCGATTCAGAGCAACGCCGGGACGGGGGCGCTCGGCGCTCCACCACCTCGGCCCGTTTACGCGTGGGACGTCGCGACAAAAAGCCAAATCTTTGCGAATTCGCTTGCGTAGCAGTTCCGTCGTTCGAAACGGGAGCCGCCTCGCTGCCATTGGCTGCCACCGCTGTTGGTGGTGCGCCAGTGGGGCTTGCGGTCAGCAGCGATACCATTGGCCTGTTGCCCTCTCCCACCTCTGCACGCCGAGTAACGGGAGAGGAGCTTCGAGCTGAGCTAAAACACCTCAATGCGAGGAAGGCAGGTGGCCCGGACGGTCTCACCGCAGCACAGCTGCGCGCTCTGGGCGGGCGCGGAGTCGAGTTTTTACTCGAGCTCCTGAATGCGTGCCTGGCGTGTGGCTATTTTCCCAAGGCGTGGAGGATTGCGAATATTGCACTAATACCAAAACCTGGCAAAAATAAACTATTCCCGAGCAGCTATAGGCCTATTAGTCTACTCTCCATCCTAGGGAAGACGTTTGAGAAACTGATCCTGTCACGTTTGCAACAGGAAATACGTCGTCTCAATCTTCTCAGAGATGAACAATTTGGCTTTCGAGCTGGTCACAGCTCCGCGCAGCAGCTTACGCGGCTTTGCACGATCGGCCTCGCCCTCGAGAGACGGCTGAACCTGCCAGTGGTCTTTCTGGATATGCGGTCGGCTTTCGACTCTGTGTGGCATGCGGGTTTGCTCGAGTGCCTTGCGGTGGCGGGAGTGAGCGATTGCTACGTCAGACTGATCGCGAGTTTTCTCTCTGACAGGCAGTTCAAAGTGCGCGTCAATAACGTATACTCGTCCCTCAGACGAGCCGAGTCAGCCGTGCCTCAGGGGAGTGTTCTTTCTCCTACCCTCTTCGGCTTATACGTGAATGACGCGCCGCTTCCTGCTGAAACAAGAACTGGTATTCAACGCTGCGGGCTCCTGATGTTCGCGGATGATTTCGCGTACTACGCGAAATCGGCGAACGGAAGGCAGTCAGTTAAATACTTAAGTGATTGTCTCGCCGCCTTTCCTGAATGGCTAAGTCGGAAACGCCTCGCTCTCAACCTCGAGAAATGCGTCGCCGTCAACTTCGCTCGTAAGAGGGCTGACCCCAATGAAACGGTGATCTTGGCTGGCACGCATTTACCTTGGCGGAGCAAAGCGAGATATTTGGGAGTGCTACTTGACAGTGGCCTTCGCTGGCATGCGCACGCTCGGTATCTCGCTGCCAAAATTAAAACACGCACCCTCCTTTTGAAACCTCTTCTCCGTTCTCCCTACTTAGCAATTTCTCTAAAGCGCCGCTTATTCACAGCTTGCGTGCTTGTGGGCGTACGCCTGTGAGGTTTTCGCGGCAGCTTCTCCCTCCACTCTGCACCCCATCCGGGTAGCTGAGAACAGAGCAGCGCGCCTCGCGGCGCGCCCGCACTTGCCTCTTACCAGACCTCACTGACAACCCAAAAACGCTGACGTCTTCAGAATCTTAGGCGTTCGCAACCAGTTCCCGGCGGAGCTACAAAAGAGGGCGGAGACGGCGCTCGCTAGGGTGCTGAGGCCGTCGGCTCCGCGCATCCTGCGCGAGACCGGCAAGGCGGCGAACAGCGGCGTGCACAGGGCCTTTCACAGAAAAAAGGGCCCACAGCACGTTGCCTTCACCTTCCGCGCACTGCCCCCGCACAAGCTCTCTGAGCTCTGCGACGCGGGGCAGCAGCAAGTGCGTGGGAGGCGGTCGCCGTTTACGGATGCCGGAAGCCGCGCGGGTTGCGCGGATGCGCGCTCTGCTGGGCCAGCGTCGCTGGAGACCGAAGACCTCGCGGCGCCACGGACGCTTGAGTGAAGTCGGCGCCGTGGCGTGCTTTAAATGTGTATATAGTGTTGTGAAGTGTTGTGTGTTTGTATGAATGAATGGGTGGATGGATGCGTTTGTAAATATAATTAATATAAGTGTGAATGCGAGTGAGAGAAAAAAAAATAAAAGAAGAAAATAGAACAATTTAAAGATCTTCCAATTAAAAATTTTAAAAAAATGTCTAAAAACTAACAAACCCCAAAGTGGGAATGTATATAGTTATAGTTATAAGATAGTTCTAGTTTGTAAGCAATAAAGCCTTCCCCAACTGCACAAGCCAAATCGGCTGCAGTTATACAAAATGTACCCCAAAGACAAATAAATTCCTGCCTCTCCAGGGTAACTGGAGGGGGGAAAACTGAAAAAAAATCTGTGCGCCAGTGGCGCGTGCGGTCAGCAGCAATACCATTGGCCTGTTGCCCTCTCCCACCTCGGCACGCCGAGTAACGGGAGAGGAGCTTCGAGCTGAGCTAAAACACCTCAATGCGAGGAAGGCAGGTGACCTGGACGGTCTCACTGCTCGAGTTTTTACTCGAGCTCCTGAATGCGTGCCTGGCGTGCGGCTATTTTCCCAAGGCGTGGAGGATTGCGACCATTGCACTAATACCAAAACCTGGCAAAAATAAACTATTCCCGAGCACCTATAGACCTATTAGTCTACTCTGCATCCTAGGGAAGACGTTTGAGAGACTGATCCTGTCACGTTTGCAACAGGAAATACGTCGTCTCAATCTTCTCAGAGATGAACAATTTGGCTTTCGAGCTGGTCACAGCTCCGCGCAGCAGCTTACGCGGCTTTGCACGGAGATCGGCCTCACCCTCGAGAGACGGCAGAACCTGCCAGCGGTCTTTCTGGATATGCGATCGACTTACGTCTCTGTGTGGCATGCGGGTTTGCTCGAGTGTCTTGCGGAGGCGGGAGTGGGCGTACGCTTGTGAGGTATTCGCGGCAGCTTCTCCCTCCACTCTGCACCCCATCCGGGTAGCTGAGAACAGAGCAGCGCGCCTCGCGGCGCGCCCGCACTTGCCTCTTACCAGACCTGACTGACAACCCAAAAACGCTGACGTCTTCAGAATCTTAGGCGTTCGCAACCAGTTCCCGGCGGAGCTACAAAAGAGGGCGGAGACGGCGCTCGCTAGGGCGCTGAGGCCGTCGGCTCCGCGCATCCTGCGCGAGACCGGCAAGGCGGCGAACAGCGGCGTGCACAGGGCCTTTCACAGAGAAAGGGCCCACAGCACGTCGCCTTCACCTTCCGCGCACTGCCCCCGCACAAGCTCTCTGAGCTCTGCGACGCGGGGCAGCAGCAAGTGCGTGGGAGGCGGTCGCCGTTTACGGATGCCGGAAACCGCGCGGGCTGCGCGGATGCGCGCTCCGCTGGGCCAGCGTCGCTGGAGACCGAAGACGTCGCGGGGCCACGGACGCTTGATTGAAGTAAGCGCCGTGGCGTGCTTAAAAGTGTATATAGCAGTGGTGGCTCTGGGATTAGGCAACAGGGGGGCACACAAAGTTACAGGATCAAACAATGTTAGGCATTTGAAAAATAGTTACATTTGGATTGTTTAAGTCACATAAAGAATATTTACAATCGAATTATCTCTCCGGAAGACAGGCTAAACACATGATCTATAAATTAAATTGAGTCTTCTGTTGTTACATTCTGTAAATCTATTACTAATTCTATCTATTACAATTATTCTAATCTATTACGATTGGCAACTGCAGTAGGTTATGCACCGTGGAAGGCTTTGTTTCCACGAACTCATTTCTTGTTGAAATGATGTCTGATTGATATATTTTGTTGTTTCTTCTGACTTAAGGGAGTACAGTTGTCATCTGTCTATTCGACCACCTTGTGGAGTAGAGAAGTATTCGCTTTCCCTACAAAATACTTCCTCATGGCTGTTATCTGCTTTGCGTGGAGGTTTGTACACATTACGATACCACGCCCACCCATTCGTCGCGACAGTGTCATCCTCTGAATAGCGCTTCTGGGATGATGGCAACCAACACGTGTCATTTGGACTCTCACCTGTCTTTCTGTCATATAATAGACAAAGGGCGCCACCTTGCGAGCGCGCCAGAAACTACTGCGACGGCCTGACTGCAGGCCACTTGAGAGAGACGCTGGCCGCCGGACACGCGGTGACGAACGTGCTACGCTCATCTGCTATATAATACCGTGTATTCCAAAGTTAACTAATAAACGCCATTCCAATTGTGTATCGCGTGTTGTTATTCATACAACATGGTGGCAGCGGTAAAAGTGTGAATTTACTAGTAGAAGCAACCAGAACGCGAAAATGGCACAAGATGGGGCAGCTAACCTGCAAATGGCAGAGGCGGCGGCGACGTCGTCGTACAACATCGCAGCACCGGAACCGTTAGATTTCAACGGTCCTTGAGATTGGCCGAAATGGAAGAAGAAGTTTCCAATGGCTTCAAAACTAAAAGCGGTCTCAGAAGATGAACAGGAAAATACGTTGATTTATTTAATGGGAGAAAACGCTGATGAGATTATGTTAACGTTTGGTCTGGCGAATGATAAAGACAAGCAGTACGAAAATGTGATTCAGAAATTTGGCAATCACTTCGCACCAGAGAATAACGTAATTTATGAAAGGGTCCGCTTCCATACACGTGTCCAAAATTCCGGGCAATAGGCGAGAGATTTCATTTCGGCGTCACGTAACCTCGCCAGAAATTGCAACTATGGTAATTTGAAGGATGATTTTATTCGCTACAGAATTGTGGTCGGTGCCGCAGACAAAAACAAAACAAAGCGAATGCAATTAGACGACACTTTAACCCTCAATAAAGCCGTAAAGATGATAACACAATCTCGAGGTGGTTAGCAAGCAAGTCGAAAGCTTTCAACAGCCTACTATAAATCGAATCGTAACACATAAAAGAAACGGCACTAATACTAAATTCACAGGAGAAGAAATCTGTAGATAAGAAAAACCAAAAATATGATACGAGACCTAACCTCAATGCCAGGCAGAAGAATAACCGCCAATTGTGTGGCCGTGAAAAGCACGAGCGCAAATCATGTCCGGCCAAAAACGCTATGTTACAAATGCGAGAACAAAGGCCATTACTCTAATAGCTGCAGACCGAAGAAAAAAATTGAGCACGATAACCGAATATAAACTAGATCTAGACGTGCTACACATTGATGCTATTAGCGAGAGAGGGGATCCTAACGACGAATGGATGGCTCAGGTTAACGGGAAGAATATCAGGTTCAAAATCGACCCAGATACTGACGTCAAAGCCCACTTATCAAAGTATTCCGGAGGCAGAACATGGAATAAACCATCAGGGAAGGTAACAGGTCCGCATAGAACAGTGTTGGAAGTCCAAGGAATTGAGCAGGCCACGTTAACCTACAAAAACAGGACTCTACATGAAGATATCTACTACATCCATAACCTTCATGAGCCACTATTGGGGAAATCCGAAGCAGTTAAACTAGGGTTGGGTGGTAAAAGAGGATCTACGCGGACTTCAACGATCGCACTATTTCACTGGAAGATATAAAGTCGAAATTTCCCGAGTTAATTGATGATATTGGGAAAATTCCTGGGAAGTGCAAATTGACGATGAAACCCGATGCAAAACCGGTCGCGGTGACTTCTCCTAGACAGATCGCCATTCTCCTCATCGACCAGGACGAGAAAGTTCTATAGATGGTGCTGAAGGAAGAAATAATTTCTCCGGTCCACGAGGCTACTGAATGGTGTTCTCCAATCGTCGTCACCATCAAGAAGGATAGCAGTCCGAGGATTTGCATCGACCTTAGGTACCTGAACAAAGCCATACAATGAGAGTATCATCCTATCCCAGATGTCCACTACACTCTGATTCGAATCAAAGACGCTAAGTGCTTTTCGAAATCGGAAGCAGCCTCAGGTTTCTATCAGATGGTCTTAGAAGAAGAATCTCGGCTACTCAGCACGTTTATAACACCTTTTGAAAGATTTTCGGAATAACAAGTGCTCCAGAACTTTTTCAAAAGAAAATGCTGGAAGTGTTGAAAAACTGCGATGGTGTCGTGTGTCTGTTGAAAAACTGTGATGGATGACATTCTGGTATACGTGTCTAGCAGGGAAGAGCACAATAGGCGACTGGAAAAAGTACTCTCCAGACTGAAAGAAGCCAAGATTACACTGAACGAGAAGTTGGCCATCAGCGACATTTCTACTGACTTCCTAGGACATATTGTTGACGAAGCAGGAACTCGTATCCATCCAGGTTGTCAACATGGTCGCACCCAACGACAAGTGACTCAAGAGATTGATAGGCATAGTTAATATTTTTAGCAAAAGCAATTCCCGACAAGGCTACGATTCTGCCTCCACTTCTAATGCTACTGAGAGAAGATATGGCCTTCGTGTGTGGACCTAGTCAGGAAGAAGCCTTTGCAAAATTGAAGAAAAACTATAGTGGCAGCGGATGCGTCGTCGTACGGAATTGGAGGGGCGTTGCTACAGGTTCAAGAAGATGGAAGCATTAAACCTATTGCTTATACTTCAAAATTACTATCGGACACTGAGAAAGGCTACACACAGATTGAAAAGGAGGCCCTAGCGATTACTTCCGCCTATGAAAAATTTGCAGACTGCATCACAGGCATCGAGATTGAGATTGAAATCCGTTTCGATTACACCGTTGTACATGTTCCTGGTAAAGACTTGGAAACCGCTGATACCCTATCTAGAAAACCAATAGTCCACAATGCGCTGGATGAACTTGTGGAAACCACAGATTTCACGTGCTTGGCGCGATTACACACCTCCCAGTGTCATCTGCGAAACTGTCGGAAATTGCCAAGGAACAGGAGGAAGATGAACTATCGGCGGTATGTGTCTACATCTGCAATGGATGGCCCAAAAGAGAAACTTTTCTGGACAAACTGAAGCCGTTCTGGGAGAAGAGATGGGACATCACATGCCAAAACGACCTCTTACTGTAAGAATCGAGAATAATAACACCAAGCAAACTACGAGCCAGTATGTTGGATAGGATACACGAGGGACATTTAGGAATCACAAAATGCAGAGCACGTACAAATCAGACTGTTTGGTGGCCCGGAATGTCAAAACAAATTCAAGAGCATGTAGACAATTGGGCTGTCTGCGCACAACACCGGACTAACCGACCCGAACCTCTGATCCAGATCGAACAGCCAAGTCGCCCTTGGCAGATAGCTGGTATGGACTATTTAAGATTAACAACGCGTGGTACCTCATCATCATCGACAGGTATTCACGGTATCCCGAAGTCGTCAAATGTGAAAATTTAACAATGGAAACCATCATCGCAAAGATGTCTGAAATCTTGTCGAGGCAAGGTATCCCGGATGAGATTCTGACCGACAACGGCACCCAGTTCAACCCCTTTCGAGGATTCCGGATTTTCAAGGAGTTTCAGGAAACTTACGGTTTTCGATTGATTACGAGAAGTCCAGGATACCCTCAATCAAACGGCCTCGCTGAAGCAGGGGTTAAAATAAGCAAGAATATATATTCAAGAAGAATAAAGACCCGGCCTGTTAACGTATCGTAACACTCTGTTGGAGAACGGAAATTCTCCAGCAGAACTTTCAATGAGTCGAAAATTGAAGAACTTCTTACCGGTTCCGTCTTACCTTACCGGTACCGAATCAACGTGGAATGAAGGCTGGCAAAGTAGGACGAAGTATCGGCAAAAGAAGATCGACAGAGAGCAAGAGTCCAGGAATATTACAATTCGTCAAAAGGTGTTAAACAGCTTCCAGAACTGATTCCTGGGACCGGAGTCATCATCAAAGATGCTAAGAGATTTGGGACGGTGATACGAAGGGCCGAGCAACCTCGATCATTCATTATACAAACTGACACAAACCGAATCCGAGGAAACAGATACACCATATTCCCAATAAAGCCAGAAGACACCGAAGAGATAAGCTCGCCACCGAGATGAACCCATTAAGCGAGCCTGACGATACACTAGCGACAAGAACAGCCGATCAAGAAGATGGACACCCACCAGTGGAAGGTCAACGAACTCGGTCAGGACGCCTGTCAAAACCACTTCTCACCCTTTAGTCTCAAACGAGGGAGATGTATGATAGACAAAGGGCGCCACCTTGCGAGAGCGCTTTCCACATCCTCTAGGTCTGTTGAGGACTATTTGAGAATACCCATCGAAAATGTGACAATGGGTGTTTGCTTGAGATTACTGTTCTTAGCGTTACAGCGGCACATCCCACCAAGTTGTTACTCTTCCATCTCCATCTCTACATGCTTTGTTGTAGTTCTGATATTTGGAAATTTTTTCTCCTATTCTGGCTCGTATCTCTTGACCGTGAGTTTTTGACATCTTAACATTGTTTATCAGCTCCTCAGCTTTAAGATTCTGTACAGTCCATGGTGAATTGTTAGTGACACTGATAGGTTTAAGCAGTGGAATGGTTTCTGTTATTGTGCTTAGTATTTGTATAGCCCGTACAGCGACTGGGTTTGGTTGTCTCTTTTTGAAGCAGAGTTTCTTTGTGTCTATGTGTTAGCAGGTAAATTTGGGTGATGGGGTTGCCGCAGTTTACTATAACTTTGGTTATCTATCCTACGACAAGATTTCTTCTTTTAGCCAGGGTTGGTAAACTAGTTTTCTGCAACATGCTTATCACCGCACTTGTTTTATATGCTGTGGATATAAGTCTGGCACCAATGTTATTGATAGGATCGAATATTCTTTTAATATTCTTATTTGCAACATCCTAGAATATGCTTCCGTAACGTAACTTCAAATTAACTTCTCCCCATAGCACGTCACCCACAGTTTTTAACTGTTTTTGACGTAAATAAAAAAATGAACAAATAAATAAATTTAAAAAATCCATTTTAACTATCATCAATACCTGGTAGGTTCTTCTAAGCACTGTATCGCTCCTCCAAGCTGAGTGGCTTATGATTTTCATCAGATTATGACTTTTGGTGCATTCCACTTTCAGGGTTTTAATGTGAGGTATCCAGGATAGCCTTTCGTCAAGTGTCATACGTAAGACTTATAAGGTTTTATATTGTTTTATTTCTGTTCACCCAGGTTCCCTTCCCACACCCTGTTATGTGAAATTTTTGATGCATACGTGATGTGACGGAACAATTGTTGCCAAAGCTTCTACGTATCTTTCGAGAGGTGTGCTGTGGATTTGTCTTCAATTATAATACCTAGTTCCTTCTCCGTGTACATGGCATTGAGAGCCACTTTATTGTATCTTGGACGGCCGGTCGGGTTTCCTTCAACGCGCTGGCTCCTGTAGTCAGAGGCCTGCCCTCGGATAGCCTCTTTGGTATCAGCCATTTATTTCCTGTTCCCCATTTACAATGAGAAACAGGTAGGTCGTAATCAGAACAGTTCTATATACTGCAGTAGACTGCTCACTTTGCTCTGACACTTAAACTTCTTGAGTTCGATGAAAACCCGCAAACTAGTCACAGATCGCGGAGCTATACTGAGCTGTGTGCTCCACACGATGTTGCCTCGACCACTGCTGCCGAGCGAAATGTTTATACATATTGTATTAACTTCATGCAGAAATTATGCGAAAATACTAGTTTTAAAAAAAATATTGCACGACATTTTTTAGAACAGCCGTTACCAGTTTGTGACTATGCAGTAGATGATTGTAACTTTTCAGAATAAAAGTTGTATTACTTTATACTGTTCTATTACCAATTTGTTAAAATGAAATATAAAAACGAACTACAACAAATATGTACGTGCTAAAATATAATTACAGAAAATTGATACAAATGTACCATGAAATAAATTTCTCGCTAAAACTTGAATAAAATTTTCTCTAATTTGTCTTACAAGATTTAACCTGATGAAAATTGGGGATGGAATCTGTGTCACGTACCACTCGAAATCATTGTATAAGCACGAAATGATCTTTCTACTTCTACACCTATAGCTGATGTACTTTAATTTTGGAATAATTTGCAGTGAACTGTGTCGTTCTATGAGTTTTCATCCGTTAGAATGTTTGATAGAGTGATAATCCGGGATTTGTTTTCAACAGCCGTCTGGTTTTCAAAAGAGTCTCATTGAGAACGTCAGATACGAGTACTTTTATTTACTGTTCATTCTCGCTATCTTCACATAAATTAAATGAAACTGACTCCAGACTTCCTCGCAGAGAAGGAGATAAATGAGTGGGGTAAATATGTAAATGGGAGAATGATTGGTCGAAATTTGCGGTATTTCAGATCGAGCCTTGTTAGAATGAATGCCTGGAAAGGAGGAAATATACCTAGCCAAGAAAGCGGGTTTGTAATATTAGACAATTAATAGCTATAAGAGGTTGTTTGCAATGATTCGAGCCCTTCTTGTACGATAATTTCTCTTCTAAAGAAGATTCGACAAACTTGTATACATCCCAAGATAATTTTAAACAATCTGAAAATGAGATTATTAACGGACGAATATTCGTTTTCAGGCTCGAATCCTTAAATAAGCGATTTAGATAGGTACTATAAAAGTACTTATTGCAATATCGTAAAGCCATGGAATAAGTTTCTTAATTTGGAATATCTGCATTAAAACAGGAAAATATGCATTTATCTAAAAACCGTATGTGTAGTAATTATCCATTACATTAAATCAGATGTTACACGAAATGGAATGCCATGTCTCCACACTAAAAGTGAGACTAAATACAAGTTTTTTGTGAAATATCCATTGGCGCATTGGAGGGTGGAGAGTAGGATGGATAAAAGAATGCAACACATCAATTTTCTCAAGACCAGATATAGACATTATTATTCACTGACGTCATAGATGAGGCGACAGAGATCAGAATCAGTATATATGTCCTACTACGCCTAAAAGGCCGTCCGTAAATTACGTAACTCAAATTTGGAGAATTTTGAATACCCTCTCTCCCCCTGTTAACGCATCCGTAACGCGCCATTGACCCCCCTAAACAAATTACGTAACGCTTGCGACCGTCTCCTCCCTTATAAATGCAAGAAGTAAAAATAAATGATACCGAGTAAAACAATTGTATTCGAACAAATTAGATAATACTTTCATATTTTAGAAAAAGACTAAAAAAGGAAGTATTTTATTAAACGTTAAAAAAATTTAAAAATACGTAACACTAATCGAATAACCCACTGCACCTATGTAACGCAGCGTGACGCTGCCTCAAACCCCCTCACCCTCTTTAGCGTTACGTCATTTATGGACGATCCCTAATAGACAGGAGGTTTGTAGAACAAGTGTGCACTTTCTGTATAACGGTTTGTAATTACCGGACATTCCCAGGCTCATGAAAACCAGACCCAAACTCTGATCTACTGCTTAGGGGCCGTCCATAAATTACGTAACGCAAATTTGTAAGTATTTTGAATACCCCCTGTCCCCCTGTAACGCGCGCTTGAACCCTTCTCTAATAATTACGTAACGCGTGCGACGAGTCCGTCCCCCAATACCAATGAGTAAAACTCAATTACAAAGCAGCAGCAAAGCAGCATTAATTGTATTTGTGTTGTACATTAAAATTTATTATAATTACCTTGAGAATTTGTAGGTGGTGTGGACTGCGCATAACAATAAGTTTGGGGATTTTTTTAATGAAAAAGAACGCGCAGGCCTTCTGATAATTTCTGACAAGCCGTGCACATGCCGTCGTGGATAAAGCAATTCTACTGCGGGTGGATTAAGCCTCGTGGATAAGGCTCCACTTCTACTGCGCCAACTAATTGGATTCTAGAATATTCTATAGAGGAGTTTTGAATATTTTCTTCGTAATCTAAAAGATTCAATCAATATATCATTGATGAAAAAAAAATTCATTTATTGTAACAATTTATATAACTTCTTTAATTCATTCTATTTTTTAATTTAATTTGTTAATGTAAAAGTGTTTTAGAATAAGACTGAATAAAAGGAAATATTTCAGAAAATGTTGAAAGATTTTAAAAATATATATCAGCATTACGTAACACTAAACTATGACCTATATAACGCAGCGTAATGATGCCTCAAACCCCCTCCCACCGTCTTCAGCGTTACGTAATTTATGAATGACCCCTTAGGTCGTTCAATACCATGCTTCACCGGTTAGGCCATCGAATACTCTATCGTTACCCTGGACATCAACGATACCAAGGACATAATCATCGCTGGCGCCACTCCACTCGTCGACGCCTATCTGTTCCCGCTCTGCAAAGGGAACGGAGGGCTCAGTCTTCGCCTGTGCTGGACGCCCCGCCCGCACTCCGACACGAGCACATGTAGCGTCACCCGCACCAGCAGCGCTGCAGGAAGTATGGACGCATAATACGGCACCGATGCCCGCGCCACCTCCCACGGACTTGACCACCGCCGCCGCCTGCGGTTCTCAGCTCCAGCGCTGCCGCGTCCCGGCCGACCGATGTAATGCCGCATGCTTTGAAGCGAGAAATCAAGCAGTGCCTTTTTGTGTAGTTCCACGCCATTACGGGCCCCTGCGCTTTCGAAAGGAAAAGGAAATAACGGGCGATGGCAGAGGCAAAAAGTGTAGAGGTGGCGGTTCGTGCACGCCCAGTGGCTCGGAGAAACGCGGCCGCCGCGCCGCGGCGCTGTGCAGCCGCGCAGGCGCGGAGCAGCCGCTGCAAAAGCGGCGACGACCGCCGGCCGTGACGATGGCGCTGGAACCGACGCGTCGCGAAGCTCTCACAGGCTAACCTCCCGCCGGGAGAAATGTAAAACGTGCTCCTTCAAGCAGACTCGCGAGAAACTGGAGACGATATTGAAAAGGTGCTTCAGGCTCAATTTGTTGATTAAAAAATGCGTGTCTCATGGATCACGGGATACCAGAATTCTTTAAAGTGGGTTACATCTCCAATATAATTAAAAATGGAGATTAAGGAGGAATTCCAATTACCGTGATATAACTTGGGTTCCCTTGGTAAAATATACTGTAAAATTATTAAACAGATTGGAAAATGAAATGGAAGAACAGATGGGGTTTCGAGCAGGTACACTGTCAGAAATACCTGCATTACTTTTAATGTAAAAGTACATGAATGTAATTATCAAGTAGGCACATTAAATTAATATACACGTACAGTTACAAGTACATGTACATTAAATTTAGTGTACGTTCATATTTAATGTGCGTTCATGATAATTACTTTAATATTGCTTATAATTCATGAATTATTTTTACATTAAATGTAATTCAGAAACTTCTTACCCTGCTTTTTACTTCTCCTTCAAAAGCAAATTCTTTTACTCCTATCACGACATGGCTTTTTGTTGCTAGTATCAATAAAATTCTTACAATGCCCTTGGTGCATAAATAATTATTTATTATAGTCATAATCTTTAACTTGTACACCAAATATTATTGAATTAATTTTATCAAGAATGTATGTATATTATTTATTATTGAATAAGGAAGAATAAATTAATATTTTACTTTTATTAATAAAAATGTTTATTTTATTAAAAAATACACAATCATCAGCATTTAATATTTTTGGCCAATTTAAAAACTAAAGAATTAAATATTTTCCACCTTTTTGAGGCCTTTTGTCTCCTTCTGTTGAATTTATTTTCATAATTTCCCTGCAAGTAATAATTTTATTGTTAATCGATAATATTTATTCAGCATTACCTTTTACACAGTTTAACAAATGACAAAAATAATTGACAGAGGCAATGTATTTGCTTGTTCATAAAAACTGAGTACAAAAAGGAGAAAGATACATACACAATAAAAGAACAAAATGAGACATTGATTTAATGTAAAAAAATTATTAATATTAGATGGTTATATAATTATATAATATTACCTTTCTTCTTTGATCATTCTAGTGATTATTAAATTAGAAAAAACTTTTGATTCGTAAGGATACAATCCAGTCTCCATTTAACAATATCCATTTTGCAATGTTTTCTTTAATGCAATTTTGCTATTACATAAAACCGAGACCAATTGCCAATTTATTAAAATGCCTGAATTGCTTCAGCTTCTCTCGATGTTAACCGCCAACCGCGATAAGAAACTGCTGTGATGAGAACAGGAAGTGAAGAAGAACTCAAGAGTTTCTCACGCTTTCATGTCAGAAATTTATGACTTTTCTTTGATTTTGGACACGTGTTAGAATTTGAACAACTCTGCTATTACTCTAACACGTGAAAACACTCGACTGCAAGAACTTCTGAATCGGAATGAAGCGCAGAGTACCCATGTTCCCGCCGGACAGCCGTCCTTTCTATTTCCAGAAATAAGGAGGCTGCCGTCTGTATTACTGCCTTCAAGGTACCATGTTCTGGGAAAGGGTTAGGATTTACCTAAGCCGCTTTATGCTCCCAAAATAAAGCATTGGGAAGCACGCAGCCCGAAAAGAAGATACAAATTACCAAGTATCCATTTTTTCCACCTGCGAATATTGAACGTTCAAATACAATATTAAACTAAATGGTTTGGTAGAAAAATGATAAATGGTTGTACAGAATAAAAATATAAAGCTCAAACAACTAGACAAAATAGCCAACGTTTCTTTGAAATATGACGTTCTTCTTTTATAGAAATATACAAGTCTATAAAAAATAAAACCTTCAAAATAAAATCATGAATTTATGTTGCATTTTCACAACAATGGCTGTTAATGGGAGCAATGGTGGTATTTGAAAATGCTACATAATCGCGCATACACGCGATTGCAACGCGACGCGAACGGATTGCTGGAAAGCATATCCACTGAATGTGCTGAGGTGTGGGAGATCTCAAAACTGGATGAGACAAAGTTAAAGGCTATGGAAATGGAGTTTTGGAAACGCAGCTGTAGTGTAACACTTAGGCTAAATGAGACGACATTATTTAAATTTGTTGCCACCTCGTAGCAGCTCCAAAATAAGCGAAAATTACTTTATTAATAACGTCTGAACAAGCGGTCCGATTTTTAATCAGTAAACAACATATGATTCGTATTCAATATACAATTTACGCAACGAAGCCTATTTGAAAAGAAAATGAAAAATGAGTTTTGGAAATATTTTTGGAATAGTTCTGGGAAGAAATTCAAAGATGTGGGCTTACAGAGCGATGCCAAAGTGCTTCTCACATCCAATCCGAATGCAATTCGTATCAATCGTCTAAATCGGCTGAATAGGCTCGTCATGAAGTGAAATTTGGCATAATACAATGCCCCCCGTCGCCGCCGCCACCCCCGCCGCCGCCGCCACGCCGCCACCGCCACGCTGCCGCCCCCGCCGCCGCCCCCGCTGCCGCGCCCGCCGCCGCGCCCCCCGCCGCTGCCGTCCCCTGCCGCCGCCGCCGCCGCCGCCCCGCCGCTGCCCCCGCCTGATGCATGCTTTGTAACATACAACTTTCGCATCAGTTGTAAAACCTTCATCTACTACTGTTTGGCTGCTAAACGACCGTACCCGACTAGACGCAATACTAACCATCCTACAAACTGGCATTCACGTCCATTCATACACATCGACAATCGGCACACTTTAAGGTTAATTAAGGTTAAAGTTTACGAGACGCGGCGTCAGTGATACTTTTGACATCTGAAGGTGAAACTGATCTTAGTCACTGACGCGCACTACTGAGATAACTGTTGCAGACGAGCAGAACTGTGAGAACATAGTGCGATGCAAATAAGTTTTCTATAACTCGGAAACGAAAATGACTATTTTTCAAATATTGCTAATCGCAATTTTTTAATTTATTTTTAAAATTTATTTTTATTTATGTTAAACTTTTACTAATCTTTCAACTATTTATAGTTAAAATTACGGGAAGGGATTCTGGAACTCACGAAAATGTGCGCAGATAATCTTCTCCCCCCTCCGTCACATACAGTTTTTACTGTTTTTTGACTGAATAAATCTAAATCTAAATCTAAACATCGTATCATCTTTTTAGGTAGCGAACCTCGAGTAGACAGCACCTGGTAGCAATTCGGCCACAAATGGCAATTTTTATTGAAAAATTTGAAGCCTTTTTTAAGAAAACGGCGTTTATGAGCTACTGTAAATTCGAAATTTGAAGCTCTCTTTTCCAGAATAATTTTGAGTTTTATATATATATTTATATATATATATATATATATATATATATATATATATATATATATATATATATATATATATATATATATATAACATTGACATACAACAGTAATACGTTCCGCACAGTATGAAGTTATACCCTTTTTCACTTTTCATAAAGTGACATGTAAACTATAATACTTTGCATAACAATAAAGAATAAATACAAATAAATATACTCTCTGAAATCACCCTTAAAAATGTTTATATAATAATTGATGCAATGAGATTTATCTTGTCGTGAATTTCCCAAATCAATATTTAAAATTGGCAGTTTCCATATAAACATCACTCTAGTAAACGATTTGCTTCATCATCACAAATTGGATTCAAGTCTCCATTGGATTATTCTAAACAAAATGTGGTCATTTCATTAAGTTGCACTCCATAAATAATAACAGGTAAAAAGATTTTACAACTTTAAATTTTGAAAAGGCATCTGTATTCGTTTTACGACTGAATTCGGAATTGCAAAATTTATTTCAGGAACTTAATAAATTCAAATTATTTAGTCTAAGTATTAATTTTCGAAGAATAACTGTATTCTTTGCAAATTTCTTTGGCAGCCAAGAATCGAGTTTTAATGAAAATTGGAACGACTCAACGTTTGTCCCTCGAAGTTACCGTTGACCTCTGCAGACGTCGACAGTTGACGACGACTTCGCTACACAAGGCGAACGTAGGGTAAAGCTGGTAGATGTTTTCGCTGTCGAAGACCGCGTTCGTACAGATGCGTTGAAAAATTGTCCGGTCTTCTTATTCTCGCCTTGAATTCTTCACTTCTTTCGGGGTTGACTCGCCAAGAAATGTCGCTTCCTCTCTTATTCCGTCCATATATATTTACCAGGTGGCGAACAGATAAAACTTGAATCCAGTTATAATCCAATAAATATTGAAATACAAGATGGAGAATAGAATAAAAAAAATAAAAGCTGAAATAAAAGGAAATATTCTTTCATTAGATGTTGTCCTATTTCATTTCTTAAATGTTTGCAGAAATATACGAGATTTCAGTGGCAAATATCGTGGGATTTCTGATCGTTTTACACAACTTCGTTTAATCCAGCATCACATTGTATTTCAATTCCTCTACATATTCCACAGGCTGAGAAATTTTATATAGATTGTGAAAGTATTACCTGTACAGAGAAGGGGGAAGAAAACCTGGAACGGGGAGGGGGGCGCTGGCAGACTGAAAGGCCCTTCTCTATACAAAGTAATTTGTACACCGCACCGGGCCGTGAGGTGCCCGGGGGGGGGGAGAGATGGCGCTGGTTAAGAAGGGAGGCGGAGGATGACAAATTTACACGAATTTCATTGCATATACGATTTATTAATACTAAATTTATATTCTACGTTGATGGGATGATATGACAAATGAAGTATATTGATTGTACAGAAATGAAATTAAATGAATGATACAAATGGTTGGATTATACGTTACTCATCACCGTAAAGGTGACGTCGTGAAGATTGGTCGAACTACCCTTCCATGGGCACACGGCGTTGCCGAATACCTGATGTGTGCCTGTGGCATGCGTGGACCAGCGGTGCTCCTCTCCCGGGCGGGAATGCAGGCGTCCCACACAGTTCGCTGGTTGCGGGGAGAGTATGTCCCGCAGCTTGAGCACGGACCGGGCCCTAGGTGGGCCCTGACAGCAAGAGTGTGCGGGCGGCACACACGGTCTCTCGCCAGCAGGTAACTGAAGGTGTGTGAGACGGGTCTGTTCGTACACCTGTATAGTGGCGACACCTGTATAGTGGCGACACCTGTAGAGTGGCTGCTCGTCGATGATAGAGTAGCGCACTCAACTTACTGATACACGTGCCGAGGGCAGCGTTTTACGTGCGCGAAGCGCAAAACATGAAAATGTGTTCGTGAGCGCGGAGACTGCTCAACCAAAAGGCCATGGGCAGGCGGTGTGGCCGGTGCCTCTCGCGGTGGTTCTCGCAAGTCTGACCTAGCACAAATGAAGGTTGCGTTGCAAGCCAGAAGGCTGCAGCCCTTCGGGAAAGCGGTTGGGGGGGGGGGCGCCGTTCGGGGGAGGGGACGGCGGCGCGGGTGCGGCGTGGGTGCGGCGGGCGCACCCTGCGGGAGCGGCCGCCTCCGGAGGGAGCGACCACCCGCCTTTGATCGAGGGCTTTGTGTCGTGGACGGAACATAGACTCCTGGGCTCGAAGCCGAAGGCGAGAATTATAAGAAGGGAGGGAAATGATAGGTCCGTCCGCGACATGCGGAGCGGACGGCCTCAGCGCCCTTGCGAGCGCCGTCTCCGCCCTCTTTTGTAGCTCGTTTTTGGGTTGCCAGTCAGGTCTGGTAAGAGGCAAGTGCGGGCGCGCCGCGAGGCGCGCCGCTCTGTTCTCTGCTACCCGGATGGGGTGCAGAGTGGAGGGAGAAGCTGCCGCGAATACCTCACAAGCGTACGCCCACTCCCGCCTCCGCAAGACACTCGAGCAAACCCGCATGCCACACAGAGACGTAAGTCGATCGCATATCCAGAAAGACCGCTGGCAGGTTCTGCCGTCTCTCGAGGGTGAGGCCGATCTCCGTGCAAAGCCGCGTAAGCTGCTGCGCGGAGCTGTGACCAGCTCGAAAGCCAAATTGTTCATCTCTGAGAAGATTGAGACGACGTATTTCCTGTTGCAAACGTGACAGGATCAGTCTCTCAAACGTCTTCCCTAGGATGCAGAGTAGACTAATAGGTCTATAGGTGCTCGGGAATAGTTTATTTTTGCCAGGTTTTGGTATTAGTGCAATGGTCGCAATCCTCCACGCCTTGGGAAAATAGCCGCACGCCAGGCACGCATTCAGGAGCTCGAGTAAAAACTCGAGCAGTGAGACCGTCCAGGTCACCTGCCTTCCTCGCATTGAGGTGTTTTAGCTCAGCTCGAAGCTCCTCTCCCGTTACTCGGCGTGCCGAGGTGGGAGAGGGCAACAGGCCAATGGTATTGCTGCTGACCGCACGCGCCACTGGCGCACAGATTTTTTTTCAGTTTTCCCCCCTCCAGTTACCCTGGAGAGGCAGGAATTTATTTGTCTTTGGGGTACATTTTGTATAACTGCAGCCGATTTGGCTTGTGCAGTTGGGGAAGGCTTTATTGCTTACAAACTAGAACTATCTTATAACTATAACTATATACATTCCCACTTTGGGGTTTGTTAGTTTTTAGACATTTTTTTAAAATTTTTAATTGGAAGATCTTTAAATTGTTCTATTTTCTTCTTTTATTTTTTTTTCTCTCACTCGCATTCACACTTATATTAATTATATTTACAAACGCATCCATCCATCCATTCATTCATACAAACACACAACACTTCACAACACTATATACACATTTAAAGCACGCCACGGCGCCGACTTCACTCAAGCGTCCGTGGCGCCGCGAGGTCTTCGGTCTCCAGCGACGCTGGCCCAGCAGAGCGCGCATCCGCGCAACCCGCGCGGCTTCCGGCATCCGTAAACGGCGACCGCCTCCCACGCACTTGCTGCTGCCCCGCGTCGCAGAGCTCAGAGAGCTTGTGCGGGGGCAGTGCGCGGAAGGTGAAGGCAACGTGCTGTGGGCCCTTTTTTCTGTGAAAGGCCCTGTGCACGCCGCTGTTCGCCGCCTTGCCGGTCTCGCGCAGGATGCGCGGAGCCGACGGCCTCAGCGCCCTAGCGAGCGCCGTCTCCGCCCTCTTTTGTAGCTCCGCCGGGAACTGGTTGCGAACGCCTAAGATTCTGAAGACGTCAGCGTTTTTGGGTTGTCGGTCAGGTCTGGTAAAAGGCAAGTGCGGGCGCGCCGCGAGGCGCGCCGCTCTGTTCTCTGCTACCCGGATGGGGTGCAGAGTGGAGGGAGAAGCTGCCGCGAAAACCTCACAAGCGTACGCCCACAAGGGACGCACGCAAGCTGTGAATAGGCGGCGCTTTATAGGAATTGCTAAGTCGGGAAACGGAGAAGAGGTTTCAAAAGGAGGGTGCGTGTTTTAATTTTGGCAGCGAGATACCGAGCGTGCGCATGCCAGCGAAGGCCGCTGTCAAGTAGAACGCCCAAATATCTCGCTTCGCTCCGCCAAAGTAGATGCGTGCCAGCCAAGCTCACCGTTTCATTGGGGTTAGCCCTCTTACGAGTGAAGTTGACGACGACGCATTTCTCGAGGTTGAGAGCGAGGCGTTTCCGACTTAGCCATTCAGGAAAGGCGGCGAGACAATCACTTAAGTATTTAATTGACTGCCTTCCGTTCGCCGATTTCGCGTAGTACGCGAAATCATCCGCGAACATCGGGAGCCCGCAGCGTTGAATACCAGTTCTTGTTTCAGCAGGAAGCGGCGCGTCATTCACGTATAAGCCGATGAGGGTAGGAGAAAGAACACTCCCCTGAGGCACGCCTGACTCGGCTCGTCTGAGGGACGAGTATACGTTATTGACGCGCACTTTGAACTGCCTGTCAGAGAGAAAACTCGCGATCAGTCTGACGTAGCAATCGCTCACTCCCGCCACCGCAAGGCACTCGAGCAAACCCGCATGCCACACAGAGTCGAAAGCCGACCGCATATCCAGAAAGACCACTGGCAGGTTCAGCCGTCTCTCGAGGGCGAGGCCGATCGTGCAAAGCCGCGTAAGCTGCTGCGCGGAGCTGTGACCAGCTCGAAAGCCAAATTGTTCATCTCTGAGAAGATTGAGACGACGTATTTCCTGTTGCAAACGTGACAGGATCAGTTTCTCAAACGTCTTCCCTAGGATGGAGAGTAGACTAATAGGCCTATAGCTGCTCGGGAATAGTTTATTTTTGCCAGGTTTTGGTATTAGTGCAATATTCGCAATCCTCCACGCCTTGGGAAAATAGCCACACGCCAGGCACGCATTCAGGAGCTCGAGTAAAAACTCGACTCCGCGCCCGCCCAGAGCGCGCAGCTGTGCTGCGGTGAGACCGTCCGGGCCACCTGCCTTCCTCGCATTGAGGTGTTTTAGCTCAGCTCGAAGCTCCTCTCCCGTTACTCGGCGTGCAGAGGTGGGAGAGGGCAACAGGCCAATGGTATCGCTGCTGACCGCAAGCCCCACTGGCGCACCACCAACAGCGGTGGCAGCCAATGGCAGCGAGGCGGCTCCCGTTTCGAACGACGGAACTGCTACGCAAGCGAATTCGCAAAGATTTGGCTTTTTGTCGCGACGTCCCACGCGTAAACGGGCCGAGGTGGTGGAGCGCCGAGCGCCCCCGTCCCGGCGTTGCTCTGAATCGGGCAGTTTACTCCCGGTTTGCGGCCTAGCGCACGAGAAAGATCCCAAATGTGGCTCTCGTGGAGATTGCATTTCGAAATAGTATCAGACCATTGAGCAGCTCTCTCATCCCGTAGAGATGAACGGAATTCTCTGTTTAGATTGCGCGCCCGCTCTCCGTCAACGGGATCGCCATAGCGGCGATGAACTTTGACAGTTCTGCGCAATTCTCTTAAGATCCTTCTTTGCTCATCTGTGAGCTCAGGGCGACAATTCTCTACACGCGTGACAATTGTATTTTGCTTGAAAGCCGATTTCAATGTTACAGTGAAGTGATTCACTGCTTCGTCGATCTCGTCTTTCGTATTTACTGGTTTCTGCTCAAGCTGAGAATTCAGCTGTGTTGCGAGACCTGCCCAGTTCTTGTCACGGGTAGTTCGAAAACTAACTTTGCGTTTCGCTACAAGGGACGCCACAACGCATGTTACTGGGTTACGATCGGAATCCAGTACGGCAATTGAGCGAGGAACCACACACTCAACGCCTTTCACAATCATAAAATCAATAACGCCCGGGTTCCTGTTTCGTACTTCCGGGAAATGCGTGGGGCTATTCGGTGTGCAGATCTCTACGCCCCGCCTTGTCGCTACAAGATTGGCAATTTTTTTGCCGTTTCTGTTTGCTCCGAGGCCGCCCCAAGTTCTATGTCTGGCGTTAAAGTCACCCAGAAGGATAACTTTGGAATATAGTGCGAGAAGCGCATCAATTCCAGCCGGATCTAAGGTTTGGTCTGGGCAGTAGTCGGATACGACTAGTAGTCGGCCGTTTCCTACCCAGACCGCCTCTAGAGACGCCAGAGCAATAGCAGGGATTTCGGCTTCAAGCTGCGGCAGTTCTCGGCGCAGCGCGATTGCTACTCCGCCGCCTGGCCTGCCAGCGCGGTCTCGGCGATAAACAGCAAATCCCCGGAGTTTGAATTCGTGTTCATCACTGAGCCACGTTTCTTGTAAAGCCAAGATATCGAGTTGCAGTTCTTCTGCAAAATGTTCAATTTGCTGGGCTTTGAAGATTGCACTTCGCGCGTTCCAAGTGCAAGCGCGGAGAGGTGCTATTCGCTTGTCTACGTTCTGATTTTGTCTGGACATTGTTGGGTATCATGTTTAGGATTCGCTCAAACATTGCTAAGGACTGGCTCTCAGTGACTGTTTGGGCGGCAGCTGCGGGTGCAGTGGGCCGCGCTCCGGCCGCCCCGGAGGGCGGTGCGTTGGCCTCAGGGGGGCGTGCTGCGCCGAGGCGCTGCGCGACCTCGTTCCTGGCCGGCCCGCCGCTAGCTGCCGACCGAGGCGCCGAGCTTCTATTAGGAACTTCTTGGCGTGAGGGTCCCTCTGTTCCTATTGCACGCGCGTCTGACTGACGCGGTGGCAACGTGCAATGGCTGCATCCTGTGAAGGATGCAGCGTGATGCTGCTTACAATTGCAGCAGACGGGCTTTAAATTAAAATTTCCGCGTTTCGGGCAATGCGCCGTTCCGCGTTTGTCGTCTGCTGCAGGGTGACCCTCGCCCGTGCAGAGGCGACAGCGCACATCGTACTCGCATTTACGAGCGATGTGGCCCCATCGGCAGCATCGCATACAAAATCGAGGTCTGGCCCACTTTTCTTTTTGGACCTCGATTGCGAAAGATTCTAGTTGCTTTAAGAGGTAGATTTTACGCGACGCGGCGCTGTCACTGAGGGTGACGTTCCTGTGGGCACTTCCACCCGCCGCGTTTCGTTGCCTGTTGCACCATTGGCTACATCGGAATCGTGGTTTCTGGCGACCACGATTTCCTTCAGCAGGCATATTTGTCTTACTGCTTTGAGAGCGTAGCCGAGCTTCTTCAGCTCGTTTTCCACGTTCTCAGCTGTGTAGCCTTGCGGTAGCCCTCTGACAAATACTCTGAGAACCTTTTCAGAGTTCTCGGACGGAGGCGGGTGCGAATAACAAAATATCTTATCGCTGCGAGCGTATCGCTCCGCCTCAGCGTATGCTACACGGTCAAAGGTGTGTATTTCATACACTGGTCGTCCGTTTCGGCTGGTGACCTTCGCAATGGTCGCTTTGTACCCCGTTCTGGGCCCAAGTTCTCTGCCGTGCTTTAAGACCTTGTCTGAGGTGATGCTCAGACGTATTTTTTACGGTCTCTTTGGTGGCCGTGAAGCGGCCGGTGGACGTGAGGCGTCCACATTCCGTCCACACATCCGCGGACGGAACCTGCGCGGAGGTTCCCGTCCCAGTGTTTCCGGCTGCGGGCCGACTGCGCTGGCTACCGGAGACGAGTTGCCAGCCGTCAGATTGCTCGTCACCTAAGGAAGGGTTGGCGGAGGATTGCCGACGCCCAGAATCTGTAGGCGCACTCACCGCACCGACGGAGCTTTCTTGTTCCTGAGGAGGAGCTGGTAGCGTAGCGGGCGCGTCGGGAGCCTGATTTGGCCCTCTCGTCGTCCTTCCCGCGCTTTTTCGCTTATTACGCTTTCTCGCCCCGCTGGAGGCGCTGTTGGGGCTTTGCAGATCTGCCGGCTGCAT
Source organism: Gryllus longicercus (assembly GCA_038098605.1). Taxonomy (NCBI): domain Eukaryota; kingdom Metazoa; phylum Arthropoda; class Insecta; order Orthoptera; family Gryllidae; genus Gryllus; species Gryllus longicercus. The sequence goes on along the minus strand of JAZDUA010000518.1, from coordinate 1,054,937 downwards.
TTCCTCCAGCTCCGAGGAGCCTTCGCGCTGGCAAGGGCGCTTTGCCGGTGGGGAGGCGGTGGCGGGCGAGGTGCCTGCCGCGTTTCCCGGGTCGGGGGCCGGCGCTGATCCGGAGCTCGCGCGCTGTGGCGTTTGCTCTACGGCTGTCAGCGCCGCAATGTTGCCCTCCTCCTCAGCCAGCGGAGAGTTGGAGGGATGCTGGACGGTGGGGAACGCACCGGCCAAACCTGGCAAAGCATCGCTGACCAATCCGGGCAGTTCGCTGGGGGACGGGTTGATTTCGCCTTCACAGGGGCAGGTAGTAGCCGCGCCATTTGTAGCGCCACCAGGGCGCCCTTGGGCTCAGTGCTGCTCTCGGTGGCCCCGTCGCTACGGCGTCGCTTCCCGGAGAGAGAGATAGAAGAGGCAGCGGGTGGCGAGAGGCGCTGCTCGAAAGAGTAAACGCGCTCGCGCACCGAGTGCTGCCTCACAGGTGTGCCGATCGGGAGAGATGGCGCTGCCCCCACGTGCCGTGGTGGTGCCTGCAAGACCGCATTCATCCCAGCGAGGAGCTCGCTGCCGGGCGCCAGTTGCGGGATTGCTCCCGCTCCGGCTTCCCGGAACGTTCCCCAGTAGGTCAGAAGGGCTTCTATATTGAGGGCGGCGAAGGCACAGATCACGCCTGCCGGGATACCGGCAAGCATCCCGGAGACGTCTGCGGCAGTTGTGGCTCGCTGGTTTGGCTGCTGCATGGGCAGCAGCGGCTGCAGTTTCCGCGCCTGCGGCGGTTTGGGAGGTGGTGGCGGTGTGGGCGGCGTTGGTAAAATAAACTTCTCATTGGCTCCTGCCGGGATGTCTTCAGCACCAACTGCGATGACCTGCATGTCCGGAGTGGCTTGCTTCACCAACTCTATCCCGTGGAGGTACACCACCTCGGTGCTGCATTTCCGTGCTGGGGGCAGCGTCGACTTGGTCGAAATCGACCAGGTGACGCTGTCACTTAGGGAGCGCCTGTGCTCACGTTGTAGTTGTTCATCCCCCAACGACGAGCGCCGAGGGGTGGCGCCTGTCTCAATGGTAGACATGGGCTAGCGGTGCATTTTTGCTCAAGCCCCGCGAGGGCAGCGCTCAATCGCGGGGAAAATCCTCGACCTCCGCTGCTTTCCCCCGCGGTTTCCCACTAAACGTCTTGTGAGAGCGTAGCTCAATCACAAGAGCGCCAGGTACTTGCCGTGAAGGGAAGACTGCGCGTACTTTCCACGTAGCACAACGTGGGAGCAGGGCTCAACCACGTGCGCCAGGTACTTGTCGCGCCGCAGCGGAGACCAAGTCGCAGGAGGAAGTCGTGACGAAAGTAACGAACGTCGATCTTCACTGCACGGGCGCTGCTCTGCGACCTGCTGCTGCGACCCGACCGTGTTTCATTTCATCACAGACTTCTAATATCCACACTTCAGATACGATAAACACTATTGCTTCTTAACAAAGAGAACGTTCGTGTTTTCTCGGAAGAGAGATAAGATTATATACTCAAGCGCTTCTCAATCGATACGGCATTGTTGCGAAACCCCAACCGCTCCGCCCCGCACAACTGCTGTCTGCTGCTGTTTCGACACCACTGGCGTACAGATGGCTAGCGCGCTGGCCTTATGGAGGAGAAGGGAAGGGCGGGATTGGTCTGGTAGCCGACCAATACGAAGCGGGCAGGTGGCGCGGGATTGGTGGAAAACGAACGGGGCCGTAACTGGGGAGAGAGCAAGTTGGGATCACGGGGAAGGTGGAAATAGAGAGAGGGAGAAATTCTAAAAAGGATTAAAGCGAATAAGGGAGAAATTCTCACAAGGGGGCCGCCTGAGAGGCAAGGGACCATCAGCCAATCATCGGCCGCGATGGAGGCCCGTCATAGGTCGACCGTAGGGGTGTGTCCCCTGGGGTGGGCGCCGGATTGGCGGGCCGTGAAGACCCGTTTCCAGGTGGTACTGAGGCGGAGGCCATCATCTCGGTTTATGTTGATGGGTCTCCTTGATATTTCCAGGGCCTCTTTAATGACGCGTGGCCAACAACACCTAAAAGGCTTGTAAAACCGGAATTGTTGTAATCCATCTTAATGATAATGACAAGCATTGAAATACTAGCGTGTGAAAGATAAGTATATATTCATGCGGGAAAGCACTCCACATTTGGGTTTCGCTTCTTCGGATCGTTCGGCGGTCTGTCTCACGGCCGTCGATAGCGTATCTGCGGAGCAAATATCCCCCCCGAACGGAAACGCCGTGTCGCCGGCAGGAACAGCTGCAAATGAAACTGTCGTGATAACTGTGATGTAAACAACTAAACGTCATTTTATTTGACGCTAATTTATTTGAGGAAGTATCTCCAATATCCCGCGGCATTAGTTTTAATAGAACATTCCCTGTATATTTCTCGAGAAATTATGATAATTCTGGAGATCGATCAATAATGAATACATTTCATGTTTGATTTGTAATGGAATATTATGTTCTGTTAGGTACAGCATATTCAGTAATTCAGCTGCGCGCCCAGTTTTTTCAGCGGTAAAACGAGCCAAATGATTGTCAAAAAGCGTACTTCCTATTTCATTTGCGAGTTGAAAATGTCAAAAAATACACTACACAAATAAAAGCACAAGTATGAAATAAGTTATTTTACATTTTTATGCACTATGATACATTATAATGAAATGAAAAAGATACGAGTTGTACGTGTTCAGTAATAATAATTTAACGTATATTGTAATCTGTTTCCATTAACTCATAGAGTAAGTCGCTCATGACCACAAAGTGTATGCGACTCAAAATATTGTTTTCAAAAAATGATTTTACTATTATCTAAAGGCTAATTCAAATCTCAGAAAAAAATGTTACAAACTTCTAGGACATGCAGAGGTGCGAAAAATTATCACTTTTCCAGTGAACATATACTCGCAAATGAAATAAAACGGGGTTATGCGCATTTACATGTGGTATTTGCCCCTGATTTTTAGGCAACCCCGTATTCCTAGAGGTTCGGTAGGGACAAGAAATCCCTTTGCGTCAGAATGTGACCTGCCGAACATCTCTGCATATGGAGTGATAAATCAGGGGCAAGTGGCATATATGAAAATGCATACAACTTCGTTATATGCAATTTCTCAATGTAAGCTAATTATGGGCAAAATATGCTAATATTTTACTGGTTCTAGACGTTTGTAACATTTATCCTGGGTCAGCTACATATTAAAAAGAAGATACGCTGGTGAAGTTGTTGATATACGTGGTAAGCTGTAAAACGTCGTGAAATACAGAAATGGAGAATCTGTAATGGATGTGAAGAGAATGAATGATTCTACGTCGTTTGTAAGTGACATTTTTTCGATCATGACACGTTATCGGATTCAAAATTTGATATTAAACAGCTTTTGTTAATTCTTCCCTTAAAATCGTCCAGGATAACTTCCATATTCAATTAATATTTTGCTGAATAAATTGAGAACAGAGGTACATTTTTATTAATTGTCTACACATTAGAGATTCTACACGTTCCACAATACTTACTCTTTTTTCAAAGGTCCTGTTTGGTCCTGAACATGAACTCATGTTATCGTGAATTTAAAAAATTGGCAAAATGCACAATGTATTTTACTCAGTCTGGGTCAAGCAATGGAGGGTTTAGATGTTGCATGCAATGTATCTATTTACCTGTAATCTATTTGCCTGGATGCTTAAAAGAAAAAAAATGGCTTCTCATTTTCATAGAACATAATCTTTTTCTTTGTCAATTTTTTACGGATTAAGTGCCAGCATTATTAACGTACAATAATGCTTTGTTTCACAGAAACCAATCAATGATTGTCTACGATTTTTCAAAGGACAGTGACATCATCAGGATATTTAACGACAATCAAAACACTAATTTACTTAAAACAGTAATATTTTATTATAAACAAACGCACTGATACCTAATGAAGAGGCCATACTGTGTCGCAATAGGTTGTGGCTTCAGTGAATTTGATTAAATAAGAAAGAAAAGTGGCTTTAGTTTAAAATAAACTGTTTGTTTCAAATAAATTAGTTTCAAAGGTGTAGTAATAATCGTTTTAATATTATTGACAACTGGGTCTTTAATAGTAGTTTATGCAATTAGTTTATAATGTTAAGCTTTATTGCATGACTACATGTTTTGAAAACGAGCGACTTTAGGAGCGAATTTTCAAATTTGAACGAATGTAATAAAGCAACATTATAAACGAGTTGCATACTATATTTTTTGTATAACAGCTTTATATATTTATATGAGAATCAAACTTGCAATTTTGCGAACCAACTTCCCTGTGACGACTCAGGTATTTGACATCGTGCGAGTAAACGGTGCTCGGCTGTTCCGTTTAGCTTTACCTCCCCCCGATTCTCTCTCTACGATTGGCTGAATGTGTGTTGATGCAATCATTCGTGACATAAAATCTAATACGTCATCATTTGTGCCGTAAAATGCCCGATTATGAACGATTTCTTGCAACAGAAAAGGTTCTTTATAATGCTGGAAAACAAAAAACATTTCGAACTACCTTGGTATATTCTTTAGTAAATATTACGTTAACTGTTACGAACCTCATTGCTGAAGTTTTATTTGCTGTAAAATTTCAATCAAAATCTTCTAAATGCTCAGAATCAAGGTTTTGATCTGGATAATGCAGTTATTTGGAAGGAACGAAACACGTGCGATCGCACCAGCGCTTAGTGACTCAATTGTGGGTAGAGAAGCGAAGAATGGAAGAACACGGTCAACAGGTGCAAACATGTGGAAGAATAACGAGAACACAGTGCTGGCGGTTAATTTAAAAATTGCAATGTAACATTTTATGCCATGTATTCGACCGGTTAGGCATGGGGTGTACCCGCGCCGCGCCGCTACGCACCGCATCGTAAAGCGCTGGCGGGCGGGGGAGGTGCCTCCACAAGTGGACGGCCGAGCGCGGTGGCGCGGTGGAGCCCTGTGTGGTGCGGGGGTGGGAGGGGACGGCGGATGCGCCGGATTATTAGGGCGCTGCGGCCGGCGACGACGTGACAGGGGCGCTCGCCCGCCCCGCCCCGCCCCGCCCCGCCCCGCCCCGGCCCCCGCCCCGCCCCCGCCCCCGCCCCGCCCCCGCCCCGCCCCCGCCCTGCCCCCGCCCCGCCCCCGCCCCCGCCCCCGCCCCCGCCCCCGCCCCCGCACGTGTGTCGCGTGCGTTCGTCGTTCCGCGCGAGGACGCGCGGAAGTATGTCTGGCCCAGCGGAGGCCCCGCGCGGCGGCAGACTCGCCACTATTGCTTTGGCGCGGCCGCTCTCGCTACTCCACTGCTCGGAAGTAGAGAGAAGTGACACTAAGAAGGGACCGCTTTGACAGATCGACATGCAAACCAACGTCATGTAGGGCGATGACATTGCAAGAGAGACTGATGAAGCCATATACAAATGTGTTAACTGTAAACAAACGCACTGACAAAATGAGTGCATGGACATAACTTTAAAGTTATGATGCCATCTGCGGCCAAAGCAGCAGCGGTCAAAGCTATCCCTTCGTATAGTAATCTCTCTATAGTATCCATTTAAAGGAACTATTAAGAACATATTCTGTGTTCTTCTAGTCAGTGTAGTATAATACTTCTGGAACGGGCAATTACTTTGATTAGTACCGAACAGTCCTCAATTACCTCAAGGCCCACCCGTTTACACAGATGAGTTCTAATGTAGTGCTTCCGTTCCTCCCGTATCATGTGGTTACATTCTTGATTTTTGTGGGACTCATATTTAGATTATCCATCTGAAGTGCTGTAAAATGTGAATCGCATTAATTCACTTTGTTATAATTCTCTTTCGTTCTCTATATCTTTTCTCACCCTACAATTCTATTTGACTTATTCTTTTTACAATGAAACGTGATGAAATTTTTCGAAGTTACTGTAGACATTCGCTGTTTTCGTATCAATTTGAATGTGTACTTTTTACTTACTGTTAACAACGAATTGGCATGACACTCACAGAAGACATCATTTAAAATATGTTCTGTGTCCCATCTAACGTCCAGTGTATCGTTCTTCTTTTCCTCCTTCTTCCATTTATGCCATTTTGATACTATTTCCCCACCTTTTTATTTGTTAGATTATCAGGGATTTGAGATGTACAATAGTTTCCCGACTACATAAGGAATTTTGCAAATCTAATGTAGTGTAGAATTTTGTTAACAGACAGAAACATAACTAAATTTGTAATTAATGTATCTCTTTGTGAAATAAAACGTTGAAATTTTTAAGGATATGGAGTAAAATTCATCCCAGACGTCAAAACCCCTCTAAAATAGTGATTGCAATGAGTACAATTTCTTTAACCTGAAAAAGTCAGACTAGTACGTTACGTAGTATTATTTTCAAAACTATTAACGATTATTAAGGAGTTACAAAAGAACAACAATGGAATTACTTGTTCGCACAAGTTAGTGAAATATATTTGAAAGTTTCAAAACTTTTTCGTCATTTTTGCTTCTGTCTGGCGCAAGAAAATGCTCATTGGACAAGCATCTTCTTTCGCATGTAACGTCCATCTTGCAAAGCATTTCAACAGTATATCCTTTTAGTTCCCCCTCAAGGATGTGTGATTCCGAGTAATTCGCGCAATTCCCACCTTAAAAAGAAGAGTGCTGTTTAATTATACAAAACTATCATTCGCCCCATTCTAACTCACGCTTCCAAAATATGGTTTACTACATTCAATACTTACATATGTATTATCTCCGAACAGTTCCAAAATAAATTGCTTCACAAGATCCAAAATTCCTGTTGTCTGTCCGAAATAACGAACTTCATCGTTATCTTGACATTCAATCGCTAGGGTCATTAATAAAACAATTGAGCCACAACTATTTCCTCTTAATTTTATAAAATATTAGCTCTCCCGATATTGCTTTATTGCAGGAGGAGGATACCATCTTTACATTCCCAAGAATTATGAAGCCATATCCCCAAGATGTCATAAAATAATAATTCCCCTTCCTTGTAACCCTACCGCCAACCAAAAGACACCTAATATTTAAAAAAATACAAATATTGTACGAGTCCAATTGGGTTAACTAAAATTGTAAAATTGGTCAATAAATCATTGGGTATACTTTTCTGTATTTCCGAAACCATCACATGTAAAGACTCCAGGCTGTACCGAGAAGGAAATTAATAATAAGAATAATATTAATGATAATATTTTTTTAAAAAATCCTTCTTCCACCCTGAACATAATGAGCCCGTAGTCACCCAGCTCTAAATCCGCGCTCAGCGATGTCTGTAAACCATGGCAGGGCTGGGGGCAAGTGTGGCCGGAGCTCGTTAGCAGATTCCCGCTAGTCGGTGCATGCGTCGGTAGCGTTTTGCTGGCAGGCTCACCCGTCGTCTTCTTCGGCTTCCTGCATCCTGCATCGTATCCTGATATTATGACCACTGACAGCGCACTTACAAAATCCGAAAACAAAATGATGACCATTATGACAATATGACTAAAAGGATTGATTCGATACAATTGTGCTTTTAGATGTGTTTATTGTATTCTCGACGAAAAGACTGTATTTCCATAATTAAAATAATTGTCATTCAATTTTTTTCTCAAAAGTTTAGTATCCCTTACCACTAAAGTTTATAATATGTGCAATAGTATTAAAAGTGTGCTTATTTTAATTGTAAGTGGTCAATAACTGATTCCTCTTATTTGATAAAACGTTCAAAATTATTAAATAAGGTTTGGAAAAGGCGGATCGGGACGGAGAAGACCACATAACGAATTAATCGTCTCATATTATGTACCTGATTTCCACATATAGAACGAATGCCCTGTAACGTAGATATTTAACGTATACTAACACTTATTAAATCTTATTGACAGTAACATTATCGTAATTTCCAAACATTAATTAATTAATACTACATGAATACTAAACATTGTGTTGAACAGCTGTTCTTTGCTATAGAGGTGTTCGAGGAGCTTCATCGCGCCAAAGGAAGCGCTAGTCCGGTGCTGAGTGGGGTGGATTTCTGTTGCAGGAGCCGAAGTTCGAGACAGTGACGCGCGAGACGGTGCAGACGTTCAGCGGCAGCCGGTCGCAGAAGTCGACGTCGGAGAAGCGCGACGTGTTTAAGGGCCTGCCCCAGCAGCTGGGCGCGGCGCTCGAGCCACAGCCCGCCGAAGGTACCAGCGACACTCACTCGTCCTCAAATCGTCCTCGCTCGTCCTGTAGCGCTTCAGCAAGTTGCGAGGTTTAAACGATGCGGTGAAAAAACAAACTTTGCTAATGAATCGCATTTAGACTGAGATGTTGCTGATTTGCGTGAAAGACAATTATTTTAATATTTAAACCAGTGGTGCTACATCAGCAAGAACTTTCGCACGTTATTTATAACTTTTGCAATTTTTGAAAATGCAGAGTTCAACGAAAATGAGACCTGCGCCATTTTTATGTGCTCTTTGCTCTATCCATGAAAAATATAAAGAAATAAACTGGACCCGTTTTTGAGAGTTTTTTTTTTATAAATTGCAATAACTTCGGGCAGAATTTACGCGAAAAAAATATTTTAAAAAAATGATTGCCTATTTTTTTAAAGATCTGACTTTTAGAAAGTTTTCATTTACGAGAAAATCTTTATCGTCAATTGTACACTTTTGCGATGTCAATTTTTTGCAATTTTTGAAAATACAATAAGGCGAAATGCCGATTTTTCGAAAGAGTTCGAAATTTATACACAAATCTAAAATGTTTTACCGTCATGTCTTCGAAATATATTTCCAATTTCTATGCATTAAACCTATAGTTCTTAGATGGTATTAGAAACAAAAAAGTAGCCTGTAAATTTAGCATGTTTGTTTTTGTCCTTTTTCCAAATGTAAATCCTTTACAAAAATGAAACTTGCGATGTATATTTTTTTACGTATTTGTGAAGTTGATTAGCATGAAAATACTAAACTTTCGAGTCAAGAATTCGATACTCGAAAAATTCATTTTTTTGCTGCATTCAATCTTTACATGATCATGATCTATTTTGAGTTCCCTTAATTCCTCCTAATTTAACACATAACTCAATTTGGGCATAAGTACTATAGTTAAAAACCATTTTAGTAGAAAGTTATAATCCAAAGTAGCCAAACCCCTCAAATTCGGCAGTGGTTGCGATAGCCTGAAGATTCTCGATTACTGTATTTATTCTAAACAAATTTTTTAGCCGTGATTCATTCTGACTTTAATGATTGATGTGATGATTTCTGATTTTAAAATGCTAACAGTTGATGAATACAAACTTTAGTGTTAAATATGTTCAAACATTTGAAAGCCGTAACAATATCTTAGCCATAAATCTATTAGATTGTGGTTCATAAACAAGACTTAAAATATTCAACCCACTGGATTTACCTTGCCGCTTAGGAAGTCGTGCTGTGGTTCTAAGTGTGTCAATTACTTTAATGAGGAGTTACTAATAAGTATCTTTTCCACTCTCAGTTATGTAAGTCAGAATAATTTTGTTTTGTGGAAAGATTCTAAATTAAAGTTTAAATTGTTAAAAACATGTTTAGTTCAATGGTGTGTTTGCGCGCGAACTGCGGAGAAAAACTATACTTTTGTTCCAATTTCTACTGTGTATCCACATTTTTTAATGTATTGAAACTTAATAATCTTAAGTTTCAATACATTAAACGATATCATCTTATTGCCTAATGACATGGCTACGTATATATCAGTAGATGTGTTTGCAAAATCTCTCTGTCGCGCCAGACAGTGTATTAATTTACCTTAGCGATCCAACTTTTCTCCTCCGTAAGGCACATGCGGGACTAGACCCACCTGCTCAGGGGTGGGATTTCGGATATTTTATTGGGGGGGGCGAATAAGATGGTAAAAAGTTCGCATAAACCAAATGACAAGAGTAATGCTTACATACATATTTTTGAAAGATTTCTTAGCCCCCGTCCCACCCCTCTACAGCCACAAACGGTTTTTTTATTTTTATTTTTGCGTCAAATTAACACTATTTTATTTGATTGATAAAATATGAAAAATAACATTAAAATTTATACTATCAGAAAAACAGTTTTTTTATATTTTCTCAATGCTATTTTTTTCTTTTTTGATACAATAACAGAAAAATAGTTTTACTGTTTTAGAAGCCTAGAACGGGCTAATATCATAAGTTCTTCTTAAATCACAAAACGTGATATTTTAAAGATTTTTTCGACTGCTGAGCTATAGTTAAAAAATAGAAAAATATATTTACAATTTTAAATCACGTTCAATTTGAAAATGGCTGCAACAGTACTGTGCATTTAGTTGAGTGTTTATTGTATATTTGTAATGAAAATTGTTCTGATATCTACAAAAACAATGGAACATTTTTGATAATGATACCGACATTATGATTCAAACAGACGCTCTTTTATAATAAAATAAAAGTGAAATTATTTTCATAACCTTGAATATAACAGAAAATATTCAGGGAAGAAAACACGTTCGCTCTTTTCTCAGTGTAAACAATACAAATATTATGCATTAGCTACAATACATCTTAAATTCTAAAGGAGAAACACACTTATAAAATGTAATATAATAATATAATAACGAGTTTTACTCAACGTCATTCCTATATTTTCATTTTCTTACGTTTTCAAAAATTATAAACGCGCAGTTTTTGCTCTGTAACACTCTGTATCTTCACGCTATAACTGACGGATCACAGAAAAGTTAATCACTTGGTGACTCGTTTGAATCCGCACGTTTCGCAGAGTTGACAAAATTCTTCATTTGCAGATCCGTGAAAAAATATTTTTACATGGACAATGGCCTAAAGTTTTCCGCTTCCCGACTACGCTTCCATAGATTACAACTAATGCTGAAAAACACTTGATTTTTACCACATCGCGGACCCACGAAGCGTTTCGTGAGAAGCACCTATTTTCCGGCATTCGAAATATAAAAAACGCTAGGAATTTTGTAATGGACTTAATTTATTTAATCATAATATACGTAGTATGTTCCTTGCAATTCTAAACAATATGGTACATTACAATAAAATATGCTTTCAGACTTTTACATTCAATTTAGGGTATGGGTGGAATGAATTAAAACAACTCCCATTTTGTGCGCTTTTTTGTTAATGTACACAAAAATATACATAAAGTATTACCCGTAAGCTGTCCTTAAAGTGGTTTTCTCTAATAAGATCTATTCAATTAGTTCCGAAAATTCTGTCCCAAAATCTAAAACTATATTTGATTCTTCTCCGGATTTGCTTTCCACTTCCGTATTTCTAACTCCTGATTTTTAAAACGTTTAAAACTCCACAAACTCAGTCTAATTTTGTATTAACTTTTTACTTATGCAATTTCTCTATGAATCCTTTTGTAGGCTAATATAGGTATATATATATATATATATATATATATATATATATATATATATAAGAGAGAGGGAGAGAGAGTTATATAAATAGAGAAAAAGAAGAAAAAAGAAAGTAAAAATGACGCCATCAAAGTGGCAGCTAAAGTGGGTACGTCATACATTGACATCTTTTAAGAAATCAGCGCAAAGATGAAACCCAAAGAGGGTGGGGCTGACTTTAAGATGGTGAGGAAAACAAACAAAGGCGAATACCTATTCGTCCTTCAAGAACAAGGAAAAACAGAAGAATTCCACAACATCTTCAAAGAAACCCTGGAAGGAAAAGCGGATGTAGCGGACCTAACTAAGCAGTCGACCATCGTCATTAGTGACGTAATGGAGTTCTCCACCGAAGATGACGTGAGGAAAGCCATCCGAAAAGAAACAGGAGCACCAGATCTGGAGATGGCCTGCTACCTAAGGAAAGGGTACGCCGGCCTACAACCGGCAATAGTCAAATTGCCGCAGAACTTGGCCGCAGCTCTTCTCCAGAAAAAGAAAATAGCAGTAGATATGGTATACTGTAGTATCACTGTGCGGAAGGAGGTGATCAGATGCTACAGGTGTCACGCATATGGCCATATCGCCAAACGGTGCAGCGGCCCCAACAGCAGAAAGCTCTGCAGGAACTGTGGAGGTGACCATCAAAGAAAAGACTGTACTACGGAGACTGCCTGCCTATCCTGCAAGGACAGCAATGTCAACAACCAACATCGCCCGGGCAGTACATTTTGCATGTCGTTTCATAATGCGCTAACTAAGCAAAAAAAAAACAAACAAAAAACAATGGAGCTAAAATTCCTGCAAATAAACCTAGGGAAAGGCAGGCAGGCACAAGACCTACTCCTGCAAACGGTACAAGAAAAAAGAATAGATATAGCCATAATATCGGAACAATACAGGAAGCCAGTCTCAGGAGCATGGTATCAGGATCTATCAGACAAATCAGCTCTCTACGTCGCCAACTCAGATCTGAAAATTCGAAGGGTCGAAGAAATAATAAGGGCTTCGCATGAATCGAAGTAGGATCTCTTCGAATCTATAGCTGCTACTTCTCACCGAATGACCCCTTTCATACATTCGAAATAGAACTGCATAACCTAGAAGGTAACATTCCTACCGCTACAGGAGAAGTCATAATAGCCGGGCACTTCAACGCGAAATCCTCGGAGTGGTAGTCATCAAGAAGCGACAGAAGAGGGTCTCTTGTCACAGACATGGTAGCGAGGGGAAACCTCGTGGTGCTGAACAACGGAGGAGTAGCAACCTACGAGAGATACAACTAGAGATCAGTCATAGACCTGACCCTGTCCTCAAGGAAAACCGCGGGCCAAATACACAACTGGACGGATCTGGAAGACGTCACTCTCAGTTATCATAAATATATAGAGTTCGGCATACGAAATAAAACGCAGGGAATTAAAGTACGAGAATAGAGGCTGAAACCCTCATGGAACTGAACAAACTAGACCAGAAAGCTCTAGAAGAGTTCCTGAATGAACAAGCGACCCTGAAAGAACTAAACTGAACAGAAGGCTCAAGAAACAAACTACTGGGCCTAACGATTAATACAGTCAAGGAGGCGTGCAACCGATCTATGCCAAAGAGGCCGAAAACCAACCCCACTCGGAAACCAATGTACTGGTGGACGGACGAAATCTCGGAACTGAGAGAAAAATGTAAAAAAACGAGACGTCAGTACACGCGCTCCAAAGGAGCGCAGACATTAAGAGAGGCTCTTCGACAATGCAGAAAGGACCTAAAACACGCTATCAACAATAGTAAAAACCACTGCTGGACGGAGCTATTAAAGGAAATAGACAACGACCCGTGGGGCAAACCGTACCAAATTGTTACAACAAATCTAAATTGAAGGCGGAAAACTCCCGGATTGTTTGACTCTACATGGGTAATCCAAATCATAAAGAATTTGTTTCCATCGCATCAGAAACCTTCGATAGAACAATGCCAGCCCTGTAAAATTACAGAAGACCAAATTTTTTCCCCAGAAGAGCAACAGAAAGTATGCAGTACTCTTAAGAATAAAAAAGCCCCAGGACTCGACGGGGTACACAACGAAATTCTGAAGACAGTGGTAAAGGTCCACTCCCAACTTCTTCTGAAAGCATATAATAGATGCTTGAAGGAAAACGTTTTCCGAGTGTATGAAAAAAAACAGAAACTTGCTTTCCTCTTAAAAGGCAGCAAACCACAACACGTGCCCATATCTTACAGACCAATCTGTCTACTGGACACAATGGGACAGGTATCGAGGCCTGATCCTGCAAAGACTACATGGCTAGAGGAAACACACGGTCTGTCGGAAATGCAATAAGGCTTTCGAAAAGGTAGATCGACAGTCGACGCCATAAAAGTATAGTCGTAGAAAAGGCCAGAGGAGCCAAAGAGGGAGCAAAAAAAGAATTCCGTGCCCTCGTAACGCTCGATATCAGGAACGCCTTTAACTCGGACAAATGCGAGGAGATTGTTCTTCTCTATCAGAGCCTTGATAGAGTACCTCACCAGTATGATAAGGAGCTACCTAAGCGACCGAAAGACAATTTACGAAGGTGAAGGAGAACCTATTGAAATCGAGATGGCCTGTGGTGTCCCACAAGGTTCGAAACTTGGTCCTGTCTTATGGAATATTATGTACGACAGTCTACTGAGCATAAAACTCTCGCAAAATGTCTCAATAGTGGGCTTCGCAGACAATGCAATAATAGTGGCAACGGCGGAAACATCGGCCCTACTAGAGGTAATCGTGAACGACACCCTGAGAAGAGTGAAGAGATGGCTGACGTTCAAAGGGCTGGAAGTGGCAGCCCATAAAACGGAAGCATTGCTTATCACCGACAGACGATCCTACTCCAACCCAACATTCCTAATAGGCAAGGAAAAAATACAATGTCGCAAGAGCCTTCGCTGCCTAGGAGTGGAAATTGACAGGAAGCTAAGTTTTGGACCACACATTACCGAGACGATGGAAAAAGCCCTAAGAATAGCAGCATCGCTTTCAAGATTGTTGCCGAACACGAGAGGCCCCAGCGACAAGACCAGACGAATTATTATGAGTGTGATGCACTCGAAAATGCTCTATGCAGCACCGATCTGGGCAGACGCTCTTCAAAAGAAGACTTTGAGAAGGAAATTCGGTCTGTCCAGAGGAAAGGAGTTCTACGCATAACATCGGCGAGTAGAACTGTATCCGGAAGTGCTGTTTTTCTTCTTGCGAACGTTCCTCCTATTGACCTGCTTGCTCTAGAAAGGAAAGAAGTTTACGACTACTCCCATGATCAAGAAGGCAACGGAAGGCGAACGCACCAATATTCGGATAGCGCAATTAAAAAAGCTAAAGAAAACGTGATGCACCGCTGGCAGAAACGCTGGGACAGAGAGGAGACCCAGGCTCATCCCGAATGTATCCAAATGGATAAGCTGCAAACACGGGTCCGTAACATACCACTTAACTCAGGCATTCACAGGGCATGGATGTTTTAAGGCATACCTTAAAAGATTCCGAAAGACAGAAGACGCGGTATGCTTCTACTGCAGCCATGAAGTGGACGACGCCGAACATACGCTGTTCCATTGCCCGAAATGGGACACGCTAAGGCATAGCATGATATGGGAGGTCGGGTGTAATGTCTCACCAGAAAACATGGTTACACTTATGATCTGTAACAAGGAGAAGTGGACAGCAATAGAAGTGGACAGCAATAGTGCGGGCTCCTCTACGTCTTTTGAAGATTTGCACAGTTCCCCTCGTAAAAAAATGTATAGATGTATAGAGATATAGTAAATTACCACTTTTTGTATGTTTATATGCTTATGCGAATATGGTGTTAAGTTTAATAAGAATAGGTTGTTAGTTCCATTCATTGGAATCTGTATTTGCACCCTTGAAAACTTTACTGTGAGAAATCGAACGTAATAAGTTAAATGTGCTTCATTTTGTAGCATTACTCACAATTTGTTTTTCTCCGTATTCAAATGAAATTTTCAAATTTAATAAGTTTGCCACAACAAACCACGTATTTGGAAATTTAGTAGAATCTTCTCGCCGGTCCGAAAACAAATTATCAGTTCCTCACCAAGAGACCAAGGCGCGTCGAATATGTCCCGATTGTTGCATGGGAAGTGGTCGAACCGTGAGTGACGGATCCGCACACACGCATACTCGCAGTTACTCAAATACTATTGGTTGTATAAACGTTCGATATGGAATCCATAACCTTATTGGATCTATAAAACAGTCCGTAGTGGCAAAACGTGTTTCTAGAACAATCAATAAGACTTATGGAACCTACATACCCATACTTGTACGTCCTGAAACGCGTCTACAAATGATTATGGATTCAACAAATAAGCAACATGGCGGCTCAGCGCACTGCTAAAGCTGTTTTGTTTGAGGTTATTGGTGGTACCTTGCCTGGCGTCCGTGTGTTATGTTGAATTGCGTTTCGTTTTGGTGGCCTCGAATTTTATTTGGTGTGTTGTGTACGTTTTAGGTGTATTTGTATGTATTGGTTATCAGTGAATTCTATATTCATACATTATTTTTGCCTGTATTGTGGTGAGAAGTAAGGATGAAATTTTGTTATGAAAATATGTTAATTTTTGCTATAATATTTATTATTAGTTTATTATTATATATTGTATATTATATATTGTATATTGTATATTGTATATTGTATATTGTATATTGTATATTATATATTATATATTATATATTATATATTATATATTATATATTATATATTATATATTATATATTATATATTATATATTATATATTATATATTATATATTATATATTATATATTATATATTATATATTATATATTATATATTATATATTATATATTATATATTATATAGTTTTTCAATTATGCTAAATTTCAAAGATTCGTAAAAGCCCACACTTGACCCTTCCTAGAATCATCAGTGAATTTAATTTGCAGTCATATCCCTGACATTTGGTTTGTCATAAAGAATAATTTTCAACTGTGAAACGATTTCTTTCCAATAAATAGATAACCAATGAAGATTACAAAATTTATTGATGAACAAATGATGAAAACGTTTCCTAGTATGAACCAATTATGAAAATTTGAATAATTTTAATGATGACCCTCTAATTATTTTTTTAAACTCATGACATATTTTAGTGCATTATTGCTTGCCTATATTTGGCAAATTAAATGCCTTAATTTCTGGGCTCTACTTGTATTAATACGTACTACTTCATTGTTTAGATAACAAATTAATTATTACTTGGAATTTCAATAGGATTTGAATAGTAGTTCATTATTAATTATACTTTATTATTAATTGTATCAGCAAAAATTAATATTTAATTTAAGAAAGGAAGGTAAATTAATTTATTTAAACAGAAATAGGCAAAGGCTAATATACTGAATTCATTGTATTTAACATGATTTAAGATTGAAACAAAAGATAAACTAAAATGAAAATAGTGAAATAAAACGAAATTGCCACATTAAGTAACAACAAAAAACACCTCAATAGAACGCAACACATGCTAAGAACATGCAAAATGCTGTAAGGAATAAGTAGTGTTCAAAGATCGACTGCGTCGCTATCTGCTAGTTGCATCTCGAAGTTCTAATAGTTGTATATCTATAGTGATAGATTCTCTAAATTTGCTTTATGCAACAGTGCACGGCGTATGGAACCTATACATTTTATTGAACCCATAGCTATGGAAACCATATGGAAAGATTTTTGCAACCGGCCCTATGTAGAGACTAGTTGAATATGACATCTCCGACGCTGTAAAATGTTTTAAAAGTATTTTCATGTGTTGACAATTAATGTCATCCATAGCATTGTTCAAATATATTCCTAGCCTGTAGCACTGAATATACCAATGAATCGTAGTAGCTAATGTTTTACTTCTGTTCAAAAATTTCCAACTGCCAATAGCCTTGTATGATACCTCCATAGGGGATATGAACTGGTAATATTGCAATATCAAAATTATAAACGCCGTAAAAATACAATGAGGTACGAATGATGCTGAATGGTTAGAATTTAGTACTGCTACATTTTTTAATGTTTTTTGCTAATATGCACCAAAATGCACAGAAAAATCACATGTATGTTGCTCTTCAGCGTTATTCTCTAATAAGATCATTCTCTGGGAAGCCAGAAGTATGGCATTTAGTAGGTTGCGTAGAAACGCATAAGATGTGAGGAAATATGGGATGGTGAGCCCAGCTGATGGAACTATATGGTGAAATGGTGGATGGCACGGATTCGCGAGCCGACGGCAACGCTATCACGTTCAGGGAAGTGAACATTCTGCAGACATTACCCGCGCATATGGAATACATTTATAAGAAGGCCACGTAATGTAATGTAATTTTAGTAAAGCTTGAAAGAATGTACATGGCCATCAAAATTATAATGTGCACGGTATGAATGAGAGGGGTGTAAATATTTTGTATTAGGTGTGAATGTTGAATTTAGTTTATTTTGATATTGCATTAAAGGGTTTCTTGTTTTTGTGTAATGGTTTTATCGGCAACGTCACAGAGAAAAGCGGCGACGACGAAACGCCCCCGAATAAACAATAGTACCACTGAGCACCGTACTGAAGGTACAATTTAATAATATCTGAGTCTCTTCTTGATTTGTAGATTAAGGAAGATAATTTCCCCTCCCATTACCAATAAGATAATGATAAATATCATTTTTTCTCTTCCTGTACAAAAGGAAATTTCAGTACCACGACCCAATATAAATTTTCCAGTGGCAACGCCACTCGTGCCGAAAATATTATTATTTTAAAATTTGTTAAACAGAGTTTGGGTCTCAGGAAAGGAATTAATTCTAATACAGATAGTGGCACGACGGGACGGTCACAATATAAACATTAAGAAGCGAATGAGAATAAGGTGTTAGTTACGTTTTAATAAGAATAAGTTGTTATTCACATTTATTTGCAAATCAGTATTTTCACGCTTAAGAATGTAAATGTGAGAAGTTCACGTTAGAATGTAAATGTTCTTCTGTAGCATTACTCACAGTTTGGTTTTCTCCTTTAAGTTCAATAAGTTCCAAGGCAATATTTTTTGTAGGTTTTTGCAAATGTATTTTTAAAAATACTTTAATTCGGTTGCAAATTAAATGAAATCTACCGCGCGGTGATTCACTTGGCACATTCAACTTAGCCTACATACGTAACGTGGATCTATTTGGGATGCGTTGCTTCAATTCTCCGCACACTCACGAACATAGCAGAGCTAAAACAGGTTTTTGAAAATTTCTTAGAATCTTCTGGCCGGATCCGAAAACGAACTATCACTTTCCCGCCAGGAGACCGAGACGCGTCGAATGACACCTCGTACGTATGTCTCGATTGGTGTATGGTCTAAACGTGAGTGACGGATCCACACACACGCACTCACCTCACTCACAGTTTCTCAAATACTGAATAGGTATTATTTTTTCTCATAATACAGAAAAAAATGATATAAATTTGATAGATGATATGATATAATATTTGTATGATATAAATTTTAAGATCTGCGAAATGAAATGTATAAATATATATTTTTTAAAAATTTGTCCCAACATTGGGGGCGGGGGGCAATTACCCCCCCCCCCATGCCCCCCTGAATCCCGCCTCTGCGCCTACTGAAGTTCTTTCGTCTTACTGGAACTACCGAACAAAACACAGATGCTATAAAGTAACTCAGTAAAACAGAAAATGTTTATTAAAAACTTCAAGATATTTTATGTTAATATTTATTACAAAATGCAATAAATTAAATAAATTATTCTGATTTTTTGAAATATGTTCATGACATTATATCTATCACATATGTTACAATTTCGATTTTTTATTTGTTCTAACAACCAGTAATAGCACTTCGACAACACGTTGCGTCCAACGCTACAACATGGCGGTGATAAGGTCTGACCAACAGACATTCATGCGGGAAAATAATCTACGTATAGGATACCTAACAATTTTTCAATCAAGTATTCATATTAATGACAAATACAGTACAGTAGGGTATTCTTTCATTGCTCTACACAAATTCCATTATGTTTTAAAGTGTTGTGACTGGATAGTTTAATGATTATATTTACACCATTATAATGAGATTGCGTGTGCCCAGTGTTATGGCAATGAAAAGTTACCCAAAACTGAAGTTATTTTTGATTTGCTTGTTTGTCTTTTGCAGATAAGAAGGTGACAACTTCCAAGGGTGCTGAGAAGCCACAGGTACATATTTTCGTAATTTCTTTCTTCTCTACTAAATATTTTCTATTATAATTGTTTAAGTAGTTTGATAGATTCGTATCGTCGTGGAAAATATTATAAGCATTGCAGAAAAAGATTATATTTTGTATTAAAGAAACAAATGTTTTCATCTCTCACTTTTATCATGGATTCATGTATTGCGTAATTTAAATTGTGATTTTTTGCGGTGAAGTTTGAAGAAACAAATCTTTTACTCACATTTAAAAAAAATTATCCTCAGTTTTACATATTTTTTTAAATTTCACTCATCAAAGTAATTCCCGCAAGATCTGTATGAACTTATTGAATAGCATACATGTTTTAGGGCCCATCCATTCCATTCTTTGGAAAGAAGAGCGCCAAAGAGGAGGGGAGCGATGGTTACTCCAACTTCGCTGAGGACTGTTTGGCGGCCCACAACGTGTACCGCGCCAAGCACGACGTCCCGCCTCTCAAGCTGAGCAAGAAGGTACGACGACCACAGCTCAGCAGGGTCGGCTCCTTACTGTTGTTTCTTCATTTTTTCTATAAAATGTTTACTAATATTTACGAACTTTGATTAAAAATTACGAACTAATATTACGAAATAATTTAAGAACTTTGTTTAAAAAGTAACACTAATGAGAAACCTATTCTTATTAGTTAAGCAAATCATTTTTACCAACGTTGCCTTCGTCATTTGAATGTTTTCTGCATAATATTCTCACTAAAATGGTAAATATTAAAGTTCAATGTAAACTATTCTTAAGGAAAGTGTCAACGTTGAGCGTCATTTCGGGCGTGGTTTATTTTCTGTCCGCAGTTAATCCTTCATATAAATATGAAACTGCAAATTTCTTAAACTAAACAACGCCAAATAAATTAGTGCCATTTATTGTGCCCGAGTTTTCCTGTGAACGCCTGAGAGTGTGACACTTGCTTGGCCTACCTACTTCCTCATTCACTGATACGAAGATATGCCAGAGTGAACTGGCAACTGGCACAAAACGAACACAGAAGAAACCCATGTTTTTCTCTGGTAGTAGAAATCAGAAACATAACGCTACTAAAATGGACGGCCACCCAGTCATGGGGAATGATAAAGGATCGGCCACAAAGGCATGATGACACAAATATTCAAAGTCAATTAAATACAGGGTTATTTCGGTAAAATTATTGACTTCTTCAAAATTATAAAAATAATATCAAAAATAAAATTGATCTCGAACAAATTTCTTACATCCTAAACAAAATACAGGAAAAATGAATTCAATACAGCTCTTACAATTAAATATTTACAATCATATCACCAGAACCTAGCGGATAATAAAAATTTAAAACAGCTTCTTTAAAATGATATTATAAATTAATTAAATTTAAATGATACAAATGAAATCCACGAAAATAATTTTAATCGTCCTTCGGAGAAAGAAAAATACCGAGCAACCAGTGGTGGTGATTTCGAGGACGGGGGAAGCACTATAGTGGTAGTGCCGACCGACCGCAACTATACTAATAGTATCTGATTATTTTTAGTAATTCATTAGTTGGACAATTTTAATAATAATAATAATAATAACAATAACAACAACAACAATAACAATAACAGTAATAACAACAGTAATTAACCGTAAAATACCTCCAGGGCTAACAACCCTGGTTGTAAAAATGTATTCAGCGTGAAAATGCTGACACCCCCCCCCCCGCCATAAAAGTCACTCGATGAATATAACTGAGCCCCGGTGGGTTGCACGTGAACGTGATCCAAAGATCCGCCGTGGGGAGGGAGAAAAAAACAAAAAACTATAGGATAAACTAAAACAGATAGAATTTCTATGCAATTCCCTCTGTTAAAAGACTCATTTTCCGAGTGTTCTCTGAAAGAGTGTTCCTCACAAGCCAAGAAAACTACCACATCATTTTTTTTGCAATTTAAGATCGCATCAACTTCTAGGTCATTAACGACCACTATTGCGTGTAACGGTATGGTAACTATGAGGATGACACAATATGATAATGATGATGATGATGGGGGGTGAAAGGACGAACACAATACCACCATGCCCGAGGCGGGACACGAACCCGCGATTCTTCGGGTGGCGATCGCTACGGCACTACTGCCTTAGCGATCTCGGCCATTCGGACTGGCTACATCAACTTGGTGCCGCACAACTTTCCTATTATTTTTTACTTATCGTATTTAAGAGTTTCTTGTTTAAGTTGTTGGTCTAACTGGAAATCTAGTCGGGCAGTACCAAATGTTGCGAGACAAATTTCAGATCGAATATGATTTTGTGCTTGTTGATGTCGCTGCATAGCTTGCAATAAATTATGCATATCATCAAATCTAGAGCTGTTCCAAATACTTTTCATTCAAAACTAATACAGAGAGCCAAATATATTATTTCGAAACCGTTTTACAACTACATAACCAGTCCGCTTCTTTATATTACTCCGTATTTAAATGCCATAAACACCTTTCCGCTTGTGTCTGCATATGTTTCAAATCAGGGGTACGCCTTACACGCGAAATAATGTCCTTTTTGGCTTGAAAACTCATTGAGGAAAATGAACGTTCCTTTAAAGCTTCTAAAATACAAGCACAATTGTAGACTGTTACCTCCTCGCCTCCCGTGCCTGCCATGTTTACTGCACTTGGCCTTGATTGACGCAGGGAATGAACTTCTCTCATGCATTCCCTTTACAAAGCGGCTGGTAGGGCACGCAGCTTTAAGATATACGTACCTAGGAAAAATCCAGTTCTTGGTAGAAGTACAAGCGCAAAGCGTACAAAACGACATTTCACAAATGAAGTTAAATAATTACATATAAATCAACCAATATCTTTACCCAACGGGCGAACTTTGCCGCTATTATTGAAAAAATATTTTTCAAAGGGAACGTTTCCAAATTATCATTCCTTAGACATGGCGATAAGCGGCCCTGCTAGTTCTGCAAGCCACTGTAAGAGGACAAATTATCGGCACTCTTAAATTGCCGCCAGGTAGCAACATAAGACGAACACTCACAAATTGGCAATGGGCGCTCATTGCCTCCATTAGAGAAAATATTTATTATATACACGGAAAGATATAAACTTGATGTATTTGTAATTCATGATATAAGTCATTCCGTAATAGAAGTATTACGGAGTGACTTATTCCCTTCATTGTATTGACTGGACACCCCAGCAAGCAACATATGTCATGCGCTTGGGATTAAACACAGGAAGCCTCTCAACAAGCAAAATTGGGATATATACCTTTTTCGTTTCTGCTAGAGGCTGGGAAGCCAATGGCGAAGTAGTATAATACATTACCGTATGTAGTATATTTTAATGCAATAAATATACGCTATTAATGCGGATCACCTGATTTACAAAATTCTTAGTTGCCTTTCGTGTAAAATTGACTGGAAGTGGCTTACCGTTATCTATTTCAGAGTGTCTCAAGTGTGGTGTATCTGGGATCCGTTTAAGTCGCTCTAGATTGATTGATTTATTGATTCGTGTTTCCTGGCGTAGTGGGTCGCTATGGTCATTCGTCCCGTAAGTGTAGTGCATGCTTTATTGCCGGAAATGGCGGTTATCTCCCGCTGGATGGCGAGATCCGGCGCCGCTGACCTACACGTAAGCTTGTAGGGTTTCTCCAACCAGGTATCTCCCACAGGCGGGGCACCGCCCCAACCGGGGAAAGCTCTTAGCTTCCAACTGGTCCCCCAACATGTGTAGTGTATGTAAGTGTAAATAAAGAGTGAGGATGGGAGAAGGAAGAGGCAGGAAAGATCGCACGCAGTCTGTGGCCCGTTTGTGTGGGTACTGCTCCGGCATTCGCCCGGTGTTGATCGGAGAAATCACGGAAAACTACTGTTTAGCGCAGCCGGCCGCTAGAATGCTCCTCCAGACAGTGGCTGATTTCGTCCGAGCTATCTAGCTAGTGTCGAAAATCCTGTCACATTAGAGACTCGAACCCTAGGACCTCCCGGACAGAGGCGCTGCAATTACGTCAATGACCTGAGCCACCTTAACCGATTTAAGTCGTTCGTGCTGGTTGCGACCAGGCGCTGAATGGCTGGCACGTATGCAGCTACCTGGATGCGATGACCATTTACTGTGGTCCTTAGGATGTCTGCAGTACGCGAACACGAAGCCCAGGCATACAACAGCCATTGGGCTAGCAATTGGTGTTAATGAAAGGCAAATGGCCGCACAGCGAGCGGGCGCGATGTCCCGTAGGGCTTCTGAGATGTGAGTCGCGCAGTTGAGACGCTCCCATGAGGTGCGTGGCGTAGGGCGGACGAAAGGCGCTCTTCCTGCAGCTGTTTGTTGTCTTCCCAGCTAGTTGCGCTGGCGTTGCTTTCTTTCTTATCTGCTGGGGATTACGTGGCCCACAGCTCTTTGGCTTGTGAGTAAAAAAGGGGCGGTACTGAAATGTACTAACTGGAAGTAAATTTATTGTAGAAGTCGGCGCTTTAGCCGGCAGCCTAAGACTGTAGGCTGCTTTACTACGGATTGGTTAATTTAAGTAGTTTTTTAACAGATCGTTTTACGTTTTGATTGTCTTGTTGCCTGTGGGTCTCTTCCTGGAGCCTGTGGGACTGTTGCCACAAAAGTTATTGTGCAAGTCACCTCAAAAATATTCGGCAACGTGCATGCGCAAACCTTTTGGCGGTATACCGCCACACAACTTGCACTTTACCTGGAGGGTTCAGGATCTCTAACCTTTCGGTTGACTGATTGATTGTTAGTGATTCCGGGCGCTTGTGTTTTTCCTCGGGAGGCGGCAGGGATCTTCCCTCGCTAGATGTTGAGATTCGGCGCCAACGTACCGTCGGCTAGCTGGCTTTTCCCCAAACAGGAATCTTCCTCCAGCGGGCCCCGCCCCATCCTGGACAAGCTCTAAGCTCCCGACCGGTCTCCCGGCAGGTGTGGTAGTGAAGTACATGTTAGTCTAAGTGTATGTAACTAAGAGGTGAGGATAAGACAAGAAACAGGAAGGAAAGATCGCGCGCGATCCGTGGTCCGTTTGTTTAGGGTAGTGCTCCGGCATTCGCTTCGTGTTGATCGGATAAGCCACGCAAAACTTCCGATCAGCCGGGAACAAGAATTCACCTCCTGACAGCGACTGAATTCGACCTAGCTGACAAGCTACCAGTGTCGAAAATCCTGCCACCGTCGGGATTCGGACCTGGGACCTCGGTCAGAATCACTACAATGACATTAGTGAATGCCATAACCCACCTCTCTCGGTCTAACATTTCGACTTTCTCCTCACCCCCGTAGGCACAAGTGCACCATAGGAGTGGCATCAGGATAGAGCAACAGTTCCGCTAGACGTTTGACCATCCACCTTATAGACCGGATATCACCAGGGCGTTTACGTATAATATTAGTCTATGATATAAAATAATGAAAGTGTGCATAGTAATAAAGTTTATGAACAAGATAATCATTAATTTTCTCATAACCAAATAAAACTTGAAATACTGTGTTTTAAGAGAGAGAAAGAGCTAGAAATTTGTGCGCTGGTGACTTACTGATATCTTCGAACGTCTGTCCTCATTGAATGATCTATTTTTATACGCACCATCTGCTATTCAAACATTCTTTTTATTTTAGATGTGCCAATACAGTGAAGAGTGGGCGAAACGTTTGGCGACCACAGGGAAACTGGAACATCGTCCTAACAACGAATTTGGAGAAAACTTGTTCTGTGTCTGGTCGTCTGATTCTAATCATAAAGTTACTGGTCGAGAGCCAGTTGATAACTGGTATGCCGAAATCAAGAACCATGTGTTTGGTAAAGAACCGCGTGACCTTAAAACAGGTAAGTATTTTCATGAACTCAGGGCACAGAAAAAGTAACAATCATATCCGGTGTGGATTCATGTAATTCATGAGAATGATGATGTATGTCCGCCTATCTGCATCATGTTTAATGTGATTTAGTCGCATTCAAAGAGTTCTCCTTCTTTGCATTGCATGTGATTAATTATAATCATTAAGTTGTTAAAGAATTTAAATTACCGAAACATGAAAACAAAAAATTATGTTATCTAATTTGTGTCAATGGAAGTGGCAGGTAAAACTTGTGTACTCCATTAACTCCCTGTATTACAATTTTATCCAGTTTTTCCAAGTTTCCCAGAATTCCTTCAAGAGTGTATTTCTCGGAACCCAAACTTGGCATCTTCACATATAAATGGCTTAGGTTGTATGAGCAACACAACTCGGTGATATTGCACTCACGAAATGAAAACCTTCCCACACACAGCTGAAATCGATTACGATTTGGATTCAGTTACCGAGTTCCAGAGTCGAAACACGCTCTAGAGACCATCTGTATATAACAAGCTCAATTTGAAAGAATTCTATCCGTATTCGAAAAGTAAACACTTCGTAACAAGGCACTTCGCATTTTACATGTTACAATACTAATTGCTTACGTACAGGATCAAGGGCTAGAAAAAATATTAGAAAACGTTTGTGATGTATATGTGAAGTTATTTTAAAAGGTTCTTTAATCATAGTTGCTATCAAATAAAATGCGTTTGGCCACCTCAATGTATGTAGAACTTCACTCAGTTCTTCAGATCCCTGTCGCTTAGTAGTGCAACGTCGCTTGAAACCTATCGTTAGACGTTTTTGTTAAAAAGTCTCTTAATATAAAGATAGTATCAAAACAGAACATTCATGACCGGTTTAGTGGCCAAGATCGTTAAGGCAGTAGTGCCGTAGCGATCTCGGACCGAACGATTGCGTGTTCGAGTCCCGCCTCGGGCATGATTGTAATTGTGTTCGTCCTTTCACCCCTATCATCACCACATCATGTCATCTTCACAGTTACCATACCGTTAAATGCAATAGTGGTCGCTAATGACCTAGATGTTAATGCGACATTAAATAACCAAAAAATGTTTATAGTTGCAAAGCGTCAATCTAATAAACAACAGTCAAAAATGTCTACATTAGTTACTTTCATGTACTTTTACATTAAAATTATCATGTACGTAAATTAAATTTAATGTGCACGTACAGTAACTCAGTAACTTTAAAATACGTATAGATTAAATTTAGTGCACGTGTATACACGTACATTAAATGTACTGCACGTGTACATTAAATTTAATGTTTTAATTACTTTCATATATTTTATATATCATATATAAAGTAATGAAGAAAGTTCTGACTGCTTTTTACTTCTCCTTCAAAAGCAACTCCTAACACGACATGACTGTTTGTTACTAGTATCAATAGAACTCATAAAGCCCTTGGTACATAAATAATCTTTAACTTGTATACCAAATATTATTGAATTAATTTTACCAAGAATTTATTTACATTATTTATTTATTGAATATGGAAGAATGAACAAATTTTTTACTTTTATTAATACACAAAAAATTATTTTTATTCAAAAATACAAAACTGTCAGCACTTCAAAGTCAGACAAAGAACAAAATGAGAAAGAAAATCGATTTAATGTGAAATATACTATTAGTAATATTAATATAAGATGGTAATATTATAATTATATAATGTTACCTTTCTTTAGTCGTTCAAGAAAATACTAAATCAGAAAAACTATTTGGTTCGTAGGGATACAATCATTCTCTATTTAACAATAGCCATTTTGACAATGCAATTTATTGTTACTTAAAACTGGGACCAATTACTTACTTATTAAATATTCTTAAGGAGGTAATGAAACAATTTTATCTCAAATGTTCTATCGATAGTAATACGCTATTTAGTTAAATATTATTTTTAATTTAGTGCGTAATAGTAATACAACTCCGACTTAACTTTGTTTGAATCCGAGGGTTGTTTCTAATTTTGCAGAGTAGGTATATCCAAAAACGTAATATCTTCAATAACATCTCTACAAAATAGTAGACGTTTTTGTTCCAGGATTACAGTTATTTACTTTGAACTTACTATGTCACACTGAACTTCAGTTCATTGCCTTAACTTCATTTCCGGAACTTCAGTTCATTGTCTTAATGTGTTAGGTCTATTCTTATATTTAGACCCTCACTTGAAATCTGCTGCACATATCCATCAATAGGTGGAGGTTAACAAATTTCACATTTCATGAAAATAATGTTCAATAATGTTAATAATGAAAATAATATAAAATAAATAATACTAATAATCAGACTTTACATTGACAAATCCAATATGCCTGAATTGCTTCAGCTTCTCTCGATGTTAACCACCAACCGCTCTTGAAAAATGCTGCGATGAGAACAAGAAGTGAAGAATAACATTCATAAGTTTGTGGCTTTCCATATCAGAATCTTATGACGTTTCTTTGATTTTGCACAAGTTTTAGATGTCTATTACTCTAACACGTAAGAACACAACTACAAGAGCTTCAGAATACTAATGAATCCCCAATAAAATAGGCAGGCTCGGAAACCCCCCACCCTTTGTCTTGCCTGCAAGGGACCGGAAGGGTTCCGAATTTCCTAAGCTGCTCCTAAAATAAAGAGAAACGAGACCCCGCATCAAACAAACGTTGTAAAAACGCAGCACAACTGAAAATAGTGAATGTTCAAATAAAATATTAAACTAAATGATTTTGTGGAAAAAAATTATGAATTACTGTACAGAATAAAATATAAAAATTAGATTTTAAATTTATTATACGTTAGTTAAAATAGTGGGATAAAATATTTTTAAGTTTTTAAACAGTAAATATGTTCCATAACTATATATCAAATCTACGTGAATTTTAATTTAAACATTAAATTTAATGCATGTTGTACATTAAACCTACTTTGATTTTAATGTAAGCATGAAATTTAATGTCCAAATACATTAATATATTTTTAATGTAAGTAAAATCTTTTTAATGTAATTAAAATACATTATAAATAATGTATAGTCATACATTAATCCACATTCAATTTAATGTAATTTCTGACAGTGTATTAGAAGTAGGTGACAATACAAGTATATTCATCTTCACCATCATCATCCATTTAATTTCATTTTTTTCTTTTCTGACAATTGGATGTCTAAAACTGCCTTACAAATTTGTATTCATTTACAAAGTCGTGAATAATTAAACCCATCATTCTGAAAAACTTATCTGAACGGCACTTTTCATGATTTTCCCACATCTCATGTACAGACACCTCTTCATAGTGGGTAGTTTTTAGGTTCGGGGCACGAGAGCTGTTATTTTGTGAGGATCTCTTTAGCGAAAAATATTTTTGATACCGAGAGCGTCCGTTAAGAGATATTTCACTGATCGCCATTTTGTCTATGAACTTTGATTTCGATATTGGTGTTTGGGGATGACTTCCTTCTGGAATAAGTTGTATATTTCTATCAAAATTGCTGGTTGATTATCCAGTATTTTCTTTGCAGGTCATTTCACGCAAGTGGTGTGGAAAGATAGTAGAACACTGGGTGTAGGAATGGCGAGGAGTCGAGGAGGTAACACATTCGTCGTCGCCAACTACGATCCTCCAGGAAACTTCATCGGCAATTTTGCGACGCATGTTCCACCCGTTGGGTAAGTTACTAATATATTAAAGTTTAAGGTGTTTTGTTAAGGAAACAGGAAAACTTGGTGTAGGAATTATAGTATACGAATAAAGGTTCAATTACTACATGTGCATTTTAAAAATAGTGTTACAATTGTGACTTGTTTGGAACTACAATTAGTGACTAATCACACAGACGGGTAGAAGCAAGAATATTTTTATAAATGTATCTTGCAGGATGATTTCAAGGGCCGTTCAGGCGATCTGTTCAGCGATTAGTGCCTTCGGAAGAGGCGTTACACCCAGGGCGGATTACCAATCTGCGGGGCTCTAAACAGTAAATATTTTGGGGCCCCATTGATCAATTTTTTAAATCCAAAGTATACATTATTCTTTGAATGACATTCTTTTCATTAACTATTGTATTAAAAAAAATTTGAAAGTGGACTGGCGGAAGAGAAATGGCCTGAGCCTCGCCACAATAAAGACATTTATTTATTTATTTATATTAAACTCCAATTTTTTTAAATCATTCTAAATAAGATATTTATTGTTTTGTTTTTAAATTTATGACAAAGTGCAATATAACTTAACAAAAAATGAATACAATATTTATGCATTTGATTTATCAATCAATTGTATGAATCAATAAATATACATTAATTAATACTTTTGGTTTAAACTTGACTATTCGTATATATAGTAGATATATATGGTTTATAACTCATTTCAAACATCTTTCTACACTTTTTGGCCGAGCAAATTCTTTTATTAAATCATCAAAATTAAAGCGACGCAAAAGATCAGATTCAATTTTTTGTAAAGCCAATGAACTCAATCTATCTGGTCGCATTGTCGTCCTCAAGAGTTTTTTTAAGCTCACTGTGAAAAAGGTAGCTCTCCAGAACAGTTTGTTATTATCAATCTTGAAAACATTCTAAGGCAGATTTCTAAGTTCGGAAAAACTGTCTGGAGTTTTCATTTATAATGATTGTATAGAAATCAGTATAAATAACATTAATACTTTTATCTTAGTTCATTTTCAAAAGTAGTAAATTGTTTCAATTCTCCGGCAAGATTCAAATCCAGATCCTCAGGATATGATGCGACAAGCGTTTCAATGTTAGATGATAACTCATCGTTAGACAAGTCCATGTTTAACAAGAAAGAAAACTTGTCCGACAGATTTTTATAAATCTGGCCTCAACTTTTCATTTGAGATTGTAGAAAGTCAATGATCACATAAAAAGTTTAAACCCGAAATTTGTCTCTTGCACTTATAACTATCTCTTTCGCTTGACCCTCATTAACCTGTTTCCTCCGAGTATGTCTTCGAGTAGAGTTTTCTTTATAATTAACATCAAGCAAAACTAATTTCGGCGCGAATTTGTCAAACTCTACGCGGAGATCTTGCAAGTAATTTGTCAACAATTCATTGTGATCACTGCAAACTCAAATTAGTTCCTGCACTTTGAAGAGCTTCAGATGTGCGATGAAAGTGATGCAAAGTAACATTCCACATTCTTACCATAAAAAGAAACATAAATTTTTGCATGTTTGTAGCTATATTTGCTTTCGCTTAGTATTTCCTTTTTGATCATTATCATCGGAGCTAAAATCTAACGCGTTAAGAATTTGAGAATGTGAATCAAGTATTGCTTCCGCGGCAACAGCGCTCGCTTTCCAACGCGAATCCCAAAGTTTCTTTAAAAGATTCTCATTGCCAACATGTTTTTTAGTACACTCCATCTGTGAGTTGAAGTCGAAAAAAATGTGCCTAGTGTTTGCACTAATGAAAAAAATTGACGGCTTCCAAACAACAATCGACTGCGCTACGGCCAATAGGATTCAATGAATGTACGGGATATATATTGCATATGTTTTTTTTCTGAAATAACACGTTGCATCCCTTTGTAACCACCGGACATATTTCCCACCTTTTCGCACGATTGTCCTCTGCACTTGGAAAAATCAATGTCAGAATCCCCACATAAATAATTCAAAATATGAGTAGCAATTTGTTTTCCAACATGATTTTCCAATTCCAGAAATGTTAAAGAACGTTGTACAGGCAATCCATCTGACAGCGATACATATCTTATGACACAGTTGATCAATGTGGGATAGATCAGGTGTTGAATTGGTGGATAAATTACAATATCCAGAAACTCTTATTTCATTCAAAATCGTAGAGTGGACTTGCTTACTCACTAGTTCAATAAACTCTTCGAAAACAGTTTTCGACAAGTATGACACATTTTCTGTAAAAAGTTGTTAAATCCTGTAAAAAAATTATTTATATTTTTAGATCAGAAATATGATTACCTTTTCTACGATTTCCATAAATTGAAATGATTGAGGCCAAAAATGGATCAAATTTAGCGATCAGTTCTAATAATCCCATATAATTTCCATTATTGACGGATCCAAATTTCTTATTTCACCCTCGGAAAGGTAATTCTCGTTCTGCTAACATTGGAATGACGGCTGCAACTCGTTGCAAGATATGATGCCAGAATTTGAGTTCTTCGTGGATTTCGTCATCTAATTGAGACTTCAGTCCAATTCCTATTCGTCGAGTGAAATATCTAGCATTACTTCTCAGTGATTCTGTGAATTTTCATGTTAATCAAATGTATTCAAGGAAAAGCTTTAAAGAAGAATTGGAATTACTTTTCAGAAAATTTCCACAATATATTGGTCCTTTATGTTAAGGTCCCTAAACATTAAAATATCCGTTTCAAATTCGAAGATTCGTGACATCAGCCAGATCTTTCACTGAATATCCATTTTAGTGAAAATACCGTTTACTCTACATTTACTCATACGTAAACGGATTGACAATTTGAAGTTTTTCGGAAATCACTTTTTCAGCTTAAATAACTCTTAAAATACAAGCATTTTGACAACCTATTGACAATGTCAATGTCAATATTGACATTTATATACATTGTCAATGTCAATATTGACAATGAAAATGTATATAAATTAATATACGAGCAAGAATCAATCCACCTTTTCTCAAATGAGCGACATAGATAACGCATTTTCTGTGGAAATTTCGATTTCGCATTTCCTGTTGCAGTCTCTCTTTACGTAGTATACTTGGACGTAAAAAGCTGGCGTTGCTAGGATTTCAACTCGCGTCCTTATAATCCGCAGTTCTTGTTCGCCATACTGCGCCATTGTAACATTTGCCATCATTTTTTGTTTGTAAATTCACATAGTATATTGCGTAGTCCTTACATATAAGGCGTGAGAGTACATGGTGTTGAAGCAGCACTAGATTTGAACGTAACATACTGTCTAAAAAATATGTATATTAAGAGAAACTTTATTTAAATGGGGGAATTGGAACCATTCACTTTGATTGTATAAAGTCAAACTTCACGAAACTGATATCAGTATTATTACTGTAAGAAGTATTACGATGCATATATCCATGCTTCATTAATACCAAAAAAATTCATTTTTGTAATGCAAGTAATATTAGAAAAAAAAACATCTACTGTCAATATAAGTACTATCAGATATCACCTTTCGCAGGACAAAGAGTCAAATTTAAACAAGAATTGAGGAGGTGAGGAACAAAATGTGGCATTTACACTTTTAGTTTTTTTCACTAAATTGAGAAAACAAAATTTGATTTGCCCGTCCGGATTGCCGAGATCGCTGAGGCAGTAGTGCCGTAGTGATTTGGGGTCGAGGGTTCGAGTCCCGCCTCGGGAATGGTTGTATTGTATTTGTCCTTTCACCCACCTATCATAATTGTATCGTGTCATCCCCATAGTTACCATACCGTTACACGCAATAGTGGTCGCTAATGACCTAGTAGTTGATGCGACGTTTTAAATAACAAAAAAAATGGTTTATCTCTGCTATTAATTTATAATTTTTTTACCATATAAATGTGACATTTTATAGATAGATTTCAACTCATTTAAAACTATTTTTGTAGGTTTTCAAATTAAGACAATATAAAATAAAATATTTATCAAATGTCGCTTTTTGATCCATTACCAAGTAAATGTCACCATTTGATTCAATAGGCTTGTAAAATGCCACCTTTTGACACTCATAGGATAAAAAATGTTACTTTACGAAACTCTGAGTAAGAAAATAAAAAAGTATAATATTATATTATACATTAACATGTATATACTATTATTTATTAAACACGTAATTCTCCACGATCAGATTCTAAACAATCACACTCAGCATTTTCATTACCTTCATAATTGTTTCCAGTACAATGTGTTTCATATAAAACTTCACAATACCATTTTAAGGAGGGCTCCTTTTTCGAGTCTTCTCCAAAGTGTTTTACCAGTAAACTTTCCACGTCCTGTTTTTGGTACATTTGATAAAATGGCCTAACTCTTTCCCCAATAAATTTACATTGTTAAAGTTGATTTTCTTCTTTAATAGGTGTTTACCCTTTCTTCATCTGAAGTTTGAAAAAGTATTCGCAACTGCTTCAATTTTATTTTTAATGCGTTTCTTTTGTATGAATATACGTTTAATGTCCATCATAGCATCAACTTTTCTAAAATATTTAACAAAACTCTTATTATCATATTATTTCCAATCTTTACCTAAAACGTGTACTTTACCATGCTGGGATGTTATTTCTTGATAATGTTCTTTATTGGTAATTAATGTGATTTTTCTGAGGTCCTTTTACATACGTCCAAATACACGATCGGCAGGTGGGAAACTATGACCACGTGCAGGATATACTATCATAAATTCTTTTAAAGATGCAGGAGATTCCTTTGTTAACCAGAACATAAGTGTGTCAATGATGAATGAATTTTTGTTCTGGGCCTCGCACCCAGTACAAAACATGCGGATGCATTGTACATCAATTGTATGTCAATAACCATTGTCTTTAAGAGTGTTCAAATGATAGAAAAGGCAGAACCTCTTTCCGTTGAACCCCTACCACACATGGACTCCATAAAATTTGGAAGCAAATGCATCCATTTTGATCCGACTTCAATACTTTCGTACGTATTTACCACGTGAATCACACTTTTTGATACTGAAGTCTCAATCACTACTGTGGTTGGATGGAAATGTTACATTTTGATCAGGAAGCGGCTTTTCAGGTTGATTTTTTAAAATGAAATTAATCAATTTTTGAACATAATATTTCCAGATATCGATGAAATTCATCCTTTTGAGTCGGATAGAGAAAAAAAACGTGTCGAGCTACAAAGGGAAATGTCACCTTTCGTTCCTAACCTCCTCAATTATATTTCACTTGAGTTATGACAAATTGCGACAAACGTTCTACGATATTCCAATTGTAACAAATGGTAATATTGCAATATTGGATTATCTATCAATTGAGGTTTAAACGTCTCGTTTCACAATTCCATAATTTCGTATTGCAATAAGACGTAGCAGAATTTGATGACGTAAAAATTCGCCAAAAAAGATCAATAAAATGCTCGTTAAATGCTTTAAAAATGACCTAAAAGCAAAGAAAAATGACGAAACAAATGTGATCAAAAACAGTTCAGATGAACATCTCAAGGTGTTGGATTTGATAATGATGTAATCGAGGCTGGGTCCATTGTTCAAGTGAACTCAGCTCGCAAACTTTTGGTTTGGACTGTTATTTACCTGGAAATCTCTTTCTTTTTTTAAATTTATTTTTCTGCCTGTTAGGCATAATATGCCTTTCAGGGGTTTTAATTTACAATTTATTATTACACAATTTTTTGGCCTTTCTGCTGACAGTATTTTAGGAGGACCACACGGCTACCTCGTAAACAAAGTCTGCAGGACAGTAATTCAAAAGAAATTTATTTATTTTTTATTTATTTATTTATTTGTTAAATTAATGTATTTATTTGATTTTTTTCAGCAGCGGAATTGATTAATGGGAGGGGATGGAAATTATTCTAATTTATGGTGGTTTAAGAGAGTCTTTGGGGTATCGAGAGATAATGCGGGTTGGGATGGAAGCATTTTTGCCTAGATCAAATATTTGTGCACTTGTACACGACGGAAGAAGGGTGAAAAATCTTTTACTCATCCGTTGAATATATTCGTTAATGGAAGGTATGTTTAGCTCTCTGTGAATTTGCATATTTGGAATAAACCAAGGGGCTTGTACGGCTTTTCTTAGATACTTGTTTTGAATGATTTGTAGTTTCTTTAGATGTGTTTGCTATATTGTTCCAAATTTGACAGGCGTATGTTAATGAGGGACGTATTATCGTTTCAAAGATTGATAATGCGCAGTCCAGACTAAGCGATGACTTGTTATTAATTATGGGGTAAAGTTTGTTCATTTTTGCGTATGTTTTGTTCGTTATTTCTTGAATGTGGTTTTTCCATGTTAATTTTTGATCCAGTAATACACCCAGATATTTTACGGGCGTTTCATTATTAAGCCAAGGAATTGCAGTATTATTAATTTTAATTTGTCGTGGTTGATGTATTTTTCTTAGTGAGAATATTTTAGGCTGTGATTTGGTAGGGTTTATGGCAATTCTCCATTTCATTGTCCATTCGACAAATTCATTTAAGTCCGACTGGAGATCTTTGCAAGCGTTGGTAATGTTTGAATTTGCAGTAAATAATACTGTATCATCTGCATAAAGTGCTATTTCTGAGTAAGTCATTTGTGGATAGTCAGCTATATATATATATATATGTTGAACAATAAGGGAGAAAGTGGAGAACCTTGCGGCACGCTGACTTTGATGATATGTGCTCTTGATTTATTGTTGTTTATACTAACTTTGAAATCCCTCTCTGACAGAAAGCTTTTAATGATATTTTGGAGATAATCGGGGTTCCTAAGGTTTGCAACTTGTAAAGTAGCCCAAGATGCCACACTTTATCAAAGGCATGTGCGAGGCATGTCGAGAAAAATTGCAGCTGTGTACATTCGGTTGTGAAATGCTTCAGCAATGTACTCTGTTACTCTTAATAGTTGATGACTAGTGGAGTGGTTTGGACGGAATCCGAACTGCGTATTTGGTAGTGCATTGGTTTCGGTGAAAAATTTGAATAGTCGGGATTTTATAAGTTTTTCAAACATTTTGGCAAAGGTCGGTAACAAACTAATTGGTCTATAGCTAAGAGGATCGTGTGGATTTTTGTTCGGCTTGCATACTGGTGTTATAATAGCAGTTTTCCAGGTCTTTGGATAATATCCTAATCTTAAACAAGCATTATAGAGAGCTGTTAATGCTGCAATTGCATTGCGAGGTCATTCTTTCATCATTTTATTATTTAATAAGTCATGGCCTGCTGGTTTTCTCGGTTTTAAAGCCTTGATTATTTGATATGTCTCAGACGGGGCTATAAATTTAGTTTTTGTTGGG
Source organism: Gryllus longicercus (assembly GCA_038098605.1). Taxonomy (NCBI): domain Eukaryota; kingdom Metazoa; phylum Arthropoda; class Insecta; order Orthoptera; family Gryllidae; genus Gryllus; species Gryllus longicercus. Next base: position 1,018,421 of record JAZDUA010000518.1, on the reverse strand, counting down.
ACGGAATATCGCGGTATTGACAAGTTTGCTTCCACTTTTAATTGGAAATCAAAGTCGGTTACCGGGTTAGTTGTAAATATTTTCTCAAAATTTTCCGCTAAAGTTTCAGCTTTTTCGAAATCCCTCGTTGTTAGTCCTGAGTTAGAGGATAACTGAGGGATGAAAGATTTTTCCTTTGTAATCATTTTAATTGTATTCCACATTGTCCTGGAGTTTAGAGGGATGCTGCCTAAAAAGTTTTGGAAATGTGTACACCTCACTTTATGTAATTCTTGTTTATTTTTACAGATATGCTGTTTAATTTTTGTTTCACTGTTTTATTGCGTGAATATTGCCACAATCTACGAAGGTTATGTTTTTCTTTAATTAAATTTAGTAGTGGTTTAGGAAGCGGAGTATAATTTTTGGTGAAATTCCTAACTTTATTAGATGACCTTTTGATAGCATTTTTAATAATGTTTTCGAGAGAGTTGATACAACTGTCTATATCAGATGATGTTTTAAGATTCTTAGGATACTGACACTCGTTTATTAGAATGTTTCTATACATGTCCCAATTTACTTTTCTCTCTATAATTTTTTCGTTTTGATGAGTCTGAAGTTCAGCTCTGAACGAAATTATTACTGGATTGTGGTCTGAGTCTAATTCTGGTTTTACATTTTGGTAAATCGGAATGTTTAAATTTTGTGTAATAACTATATCTAGAATATCAGGAACTACATTTGGGTTATAAGGGTAGTATGTGGGCTCTGGAGGAGCTAGTATATTAAGATTTCTTTGCAATGCGGATTTATGAAGAAGTTTCCCATTATATGAAGTAGTATTACAGTTCCAAATTTGGTTTTTACAATTCAGGTCTCCTGCTAATATTATTTGTGATCTACCATCAAACAATGCTTTCAAGAAACTTGACGGAAACTTTTTGTTGGGAGGTTTATATGCTGCAATCAAAGTTATGTTAGAAGAGATCAGTTCGATTTTGATAATAATTGTTTCTATTTCATTTGAGGATGGGGATTGTATCAGTGTATGTTTAATTTTTCTATTAATGAGAATTACTACCCCCACCTGATGCTATTTGAGAAATTCGATCATTGCGGTATGATAAATATTTTGGGATCGAAAATTTTTCTACCGGCTTTAAATGTGTTTCTGAAATACACGCAACATCTATGTCGTGGACTTGTAAAAAGTATCTTAGTTCATTCTCTTGGCGCTTTACGCCATTTGCATTCCAGTTGAGAATTTTGAAGTTTTCTATTTTATTTCGTGCCATTGATATGTACAGAAATAAGCCTTTGAACCATTTGTTGTAACTGAGGAATGATTGCAGAAAGAATATTATTTATAATTGTTTGGATTAGGTTTTCGTTTATTACATTTACATTTTGGAGAACTGTGGGAGAATTCCTGTTATCTGGCCTAGGCGGCTGACTAGTGCGATAAGCAAAAGAATGCAATTGAATTAAGCGGTAGAGGAGGAAACTCTTGAGGGGCATAGTGATAAGGTTGCGTGTTCTGTTTCAATTGGTGGTTGGAGAACTGCCTATTTGGCAGGTTGTGAGCTGAAAATTTATGATTAGCCTGATTCAAATTATATTTTTTAACTGCTTCTTTGTAAGCTTTGCAGCCTTTGTAGTTAACCGTGTGCTCCCCGCTGCAGTTAACACATTATTATGTTTAGGTTTATCACATTGCGAGTAATGATGGCTTTCTAAGCATCTCACACATCTAGGTCGCCTTCCGCAATTTGCCTGTGAATGACCGAAAGTCTGACAATTTTTGCAGATGATTGGAGTTTTCGACTTTATGCGAATTTGAACTCTGACAACACTATATATAAACTGATTTATTTTTAAAATTGCTTTGTTATTTTCATTATCAGTTAGATCGACCGCAACGGTAGTTAACGGTTTACGTTCTCTTCCGAACAGTCTAACAACTTTTAAAACTTCGAAGTTTTTCGAAAGTTCGTTAAATATTTCCTCTTCTGAATAGGTAATTGGCAGATCTTTTATGACAACTGAAAAAGTTTTTTGGGTAGGATCCCTATATGTGTGATGCTCGATTTTCTCTTTTTCACAGAATTTTCGATGTTCTCTATAGTCCTCTATTGAGTTGAATTTAATTTTTATAGTGTCTTTTTCTAATTTAGTAGAAAAATTGTTTTTTGTAATAGCTTTTAGTTCACTGATAAATAGGGGATAATCGAGTACTTTATGGACATAAAAGGGGGGTATTTTAATGATGGATTCTTCACTTTCTTCCCTTTCGTTTGGCGAATTTTCTTCGGTCATATTTTGAAAACCTTGGTACCTATTTTTGACGGGCACGTTATACAATATTCTTTTAGAAGCATTGTTTTCATCTGGTAGATCTACGTGCATGCGTTTTAGAATTTTACTGGTTTCATTAAAACCACTGGTTGACTGTTGACTAACTGATTGTTGCGGGGCAACACCATACCTGTTAAAATAAGCATCTTTAGTGCTTACTGACTGAAGGTTGGTCAGAGTCCCTTCCGCCTCTCCATCCAGCTGCAGGACGGGCGGTTGTGATGTGTTGAACTGTTCCAAGGGTTGAATATTTTCCATTTGTGGTGGAAATGGAAGCACATCTCCATTCATTGCTGTGAACTGATCTGGCGTGTCACCATTTAGAACGTGGGCTGCTGACACCAATTGACTCCCAAACGCGGGGGCACTTGTTGCGAACATACAGCTTTCGCTGCACCACTACACTTTCACTGAGTAACACAATATTTCGTTATGAGCAATAAACAATTCTATTGCACTTAAAAAAAACCACTGTTAGAAAAATGGGGAGCCGCTGGTAGCGGCGCCCGTTTGTACTTGCACTAAACACGAGTTTGAGCGTAACACCGAAGCACAGCGATAAGCGGAGCGATGCGATGCTTACTCCACGACGTCTAGAGCGAGACTCCATAACGTATTTTAATCTCTTTCTTAAGTTATCCCGAAATTGACCGAAACGACCATGGCGCTGCCTGGGGTTACGGGATCCTTAGATAACTGACAATTTCTGAGCGATGAAATCAAATAGGCTACTCAGGAATTCTATGGTGAACACTTGTATCCCGTAAATATTATTTGAAGCAAGTACCATTAAAAAATGTATTAAAAGCAATGAACTCAGCTAAAAATGCATTGAAAACGATGGAAAAAGATAAAAATAGACTCTTTAGTCGAAATCCACGGAAAATGCAAAAACAGAAAAAGACCTATAAAAATGGATCATTTCCTTTTCTCCTAACATAAAATTAATGTCCATACCAAGCAGCATTGTTCTAAAGTGAAAAGAAAAAAATGACATTTCATTAAAATCCGACCCCTCGTAATAAGATATTCTACAATACTCATGTCGTTAGTAACGATTTGACAACCATTAATTTTAGTCTGTGTATAGCAGGAATCATATGGTAATATTAAGATAAACAGAATCTTAAACATGATTTTGGTAATTTGAGCTGTGGCACAATGAGTAGATTATTTCGCGAAAAGAGTTTTAGGAGATGTCCTGCCTTGGATTTAGAACCTTTCTAATATACATGTTTATAAACAGTTCCTTTGCTTGCCGATAAACATATAGCAATGCAAGTCGTACTATTGAATAGAGAAGATAAAAATAAATAATATAGCTTCTCTTCCTATTCGCCATAAATGTGCTTCTCTCACCGTTATTAAATGAACCAGATAATTGGTTTACATACTAATTAGACTTAAGCGAATTAAAATATTGGAACGGGAGTTTTAATGGCTGTTTAGAATAAAAAGGATAGGTTGAATCTCAAAAAAAAATCGTCGATGCCGTAAGTAAGAAATTGCTACTGCAATGATCCAACGGAACTACCAATAAAAGTTATGTTTTGTTTGTTTCGAAGAAATGGTAAAGAGAATAATTTTACTCCGAGGAACCGTTTATCGCCTCGTGGCGCTACCGAGGCCGCGATTCACCTCTTCCCTCGGCATGAAGCGAACGATGGAAGCGAGACATAGCAAACCTCTCTTTTCAGTATACTTGTGTGCGGAGAGCGAAGGGAATGATTGAAAATATGGGGGTGAATATGAGATGCTACGTTCTAATAAACAATTAAATATCTCGAGAACGGCAGTTGATTGCACCGAGAGGATGGTGGAATTTTGTATTACGTTTAAAGGGGATTCTGAGGAGCCAATAAAAAATTGGAAGATTTGCAAATTTATAAACAATTTCCAACTTTTGCAGATCTAAAGTGGGGAGAGTCTCAAGATGTTTCAGAGCTGAAAATCGCGAATTAACAATTTTGCAACAATTTACAATTTTATAAACAATGCGAAATATGAGCTAGTGCGGCCGGAAAGGATCTGACAATTGTGCCTGAAATAAACATTTTAATATAGCAGTTTGACAGTTACAAATTGATTGCTAAATGTTAATATATTTGTTACTAAAATACTAAATATTTACTGGTCAATTGACGAAAACCCCGCTCAGTTATATTTTTTTCGTCACGACGTACGTGCAGGCAAAATCTCTCCTTCGGCAGGGAAAACTGTTTCTGCCTCATACGTAAACAATCGAGGCCCCCGCCTCCGGGAACAGCATCTTTCCCGCCCCATGGAAATTTGTTGTCAACGTTGTCAAGTTGACCAATCGCTACAGTCTTCTGACTAGCAATTGGTCAACGCGCCCCTCCCCCGGATCGAAGGGTGTCCACGTTTGCCTGGACGCTTGGGAAGATAGAATTTCATCTGCCACTTTTTGTTGGGGGGGGGGAGACTGTACCTTGTTGCTATAAACAACTTGGACTAGTATATTTTAATAATAAACTAATGTTTTTTATTCTTTATCTTTAATGAAAATTTATACGATATATACTTAGGCATATAAATACTTACTTCCACAGATAGTTATATATTAAACACAGACAGCAACTTAAAGCACCACAATACATTCAATTTTGTTTTTTATATGTTATTGTTATATCGAGTTTAAACATGAAATTCGGAGAATCCCGATCGCAGCGCCGTAAACATATAATGAACTTGAACTTAAGCAAAAGGCCGCTTGGTTTGAATAATCGTACTTTTGGATAGAAAAATGTAATCCCAAAGTTTGAAAGACTGAAAAATTGGTATTTTTGAACTCACGAATATTAATAATATTATCACAAGTGTATATAAGCAATCTTATATTTACTTAGAAATATTTTCAAATTTAATTGGTTAGATAATATTGCTAATTCTTTTAAGAATGTTAACAAACATCATTAATTCTTGTCGTTTGAAGGTGCCCCAATTTGACTGAGGCCATAAGCAATTGCTTAGTCTGCTTATGCGGTAATCCGGCACTAGTTTCAACCAAAACTTATGTCAACCTCATATCTCCGAAACTGTAGACATTGTTTTGCGTAGAACATGAAAATGATCAATTGATTTTGACTATGTTTGAGTTGAGGCAACATATATACGTCTATTCTCATTTTCAAGTCTAATTAGTATGCAAGGTTAATTTTGTAAGTAGTTACACATTTCAAAACAAGAAACAACAACCTGTAGCTCTACAGCATTCTTATGCTGAATCCAATTTGTAACCCCCAGGGTTGCTAGTCCTGGAGAGATGGGATTTAGAATGATGATGATAAAGAATAATGAATGGACGAGACAAACATACAGACACATACAAACATTAGGCCTTCCTTGCGATCTTGTAAGGGTAAAACGCTCAGTACTTGAATGCGCGGATGATTGTTTTCGGTGTTGAGTTATAGCGGTTCGAATTGTCCTCTGGAGGTTGTCGAGGTCTGTAGTGCTCCATTTAATAACGCCAAAGAAGTATGTCAGTACTGGATTAACAAATGAATTGATGGCTTGCACAAGGTTTCTAGGTTGCACTAGGTTGAGTTTTTAAGAGTCCATGCAATCGTTTACACACTTCAGGTGTTAGTGCGTGCTTAGTAACAGTGTGTTTGATTCGGAGTGACTGTTGGAAACCCAAGTATTTGTAAGTTTCATGGGGTTCCATGAAGGTCAATTTGAGTCAATACACAATTCACAATACACATTACAACACAATACACATACACAATTTGAGTCAATTTGAGTCATTTGAGTCAATATCATTTTCCAAATTAATTACTTGCATATGACCCCGAATGATATTCACTGTCCTGCACTTATCCAAACCGAATTTCATCTTGATGTCGTCAGTGAACTTCTCTATCACGCTTATTAGTTGCCGCATATGTCTGCATAGAGCTTCAGGTCATCCATGTAAAAAAGATGCGAGACACGCGGAAGAGTTGAGTTCCCTTTTTTAAAAGCGATGCCATAATTAGATGAATTTAGTAGTATAGACGAGGCTAAGCAGAGCAATAAAGAGCTTAATGAGTATCCCTGGAAAATTCCTCGGCGGATGTGTATAGTATCTGTGTAGCCGGATTTTTTTCCATTAGAGAGATACAGTTTTGTATTCCATTGACCCATCCCCGTTTTCAGGAAGTTTTGGATAAACGGGTGGACCTCGTATACATCGAAACATTGAAGAAGCCAAGAATGGGGCACGGTGTCGAATGCTTAAGCAATAGATCGCATAATCTATGTAGCATGCGTACAGGTTTCTTTGGTTTCGAGTACTTGCCCCATAATTACAGAGTCTATAATGAGTTGCTCCTTGCATCCCTGAAATCCAGGTCTACATTCTTTCTGTTCATTCGCTAAGATGTTCTGTTAATTAATGTGTGTCGTCATCATTTGTGCAACACATGATGATATGAGTTTGTAGAAAGTGTGAAGGCAGGTTATAGGCCTATACTTCGAGGGGTCTTTAGTATCACCCTCCTTTGGTAACGAGAATGTTCTGCCTTCAGTGACGAAGTAAGGCAGATATTCTGGAAAATATTGAATTATATTAGCTGTATGATGGTGAGTACTGATGAAATTTTTGAGCCAATAATTGTGCAGGCCATCACTGCCCGGTGTCTTCCAGTTATGTGCTTTGTTCAAAGCTGCTTGGACAACTTCCACGGTGATGATTGGTTCACCCATTAGAGGGATATCTCGGTGTCTGTCATATTTCATTTCAATCGACGTCATATCTGGGTTGTGGGACACAGCAGCTGGCCAGATAGGCTTCCAAAAGTCGTCTATCTGTGCTTTTGAGGGAAGCTTTACTCTTTCATATCACTTACAAGCCCTTTGCTCTTTGACATATTCCTGTAGAATGCTTTCTGGTTCATTCTGTTGCTTCCTCATAGTGCAATTCCTTTAGCGTCGAAGGCGTTTTGTTAACGCCAAAAGCTTTTGTCGTAGGGTGTCAAGATTTTCTGTTATTGTTGAATTCAAGGGCTCGTGATTTGTATGTATTTTTGTATTGTAAAGGATGTTATTCACCTTTCTTCTCAGTTTTTCTGAGGTATTTCCTTTTTGAAATTGTGTGAGTCTCCCAATATCTCTCCTAGTGCGTTCTATACGATTCACCAGCCGTCTTTCCCAAGGTGGCATTCTTTTTTCACTTCGATCATTGTGGGCTGTTGCTACGCGGCTGAAAAACTTGGAACCATTACATCTTGAAGCCACAACCGCAGCACAATAAATTGCTGTGTGTACTTCTTCGAATGATGGTCTTTGTTGTAGATGCTGCGGCAGTACTTTGTCATTCCAGACGCTGATAGGTCTTGCCAATTTCTTCGAGCACGTTTGTCTGAGATTGAGATAGCGGCTCAGTGGGTCAGTTCCTTCAAATTCCGCAAGTGCAACTGCAAATTCATTGCGAATTCTTGCCTCTTCACTACTCTCATCATCAATAATTTTCGACATGCTTACCCCATTGTCATCTTGAGTTTGCACAGCTGATATCTCTCCTGCCCTCAAGTTACTGTGTTCCGAGGAGTTAAGCATTTTTGTCAATTCTTCCTTGATTGCTTCCAAAACTGGTGCAGTGAGCAGATTTTTCTGAACAATTGCTCGACGCTGGTCCGCTACGTTCTTTGCTCACTAACTTCAGAATCAGGGAAACGTTGAAGGAATCTTTAATGTAATTTTTGTCGCTATGCCGTAGTGTCAGTCTCCATTTTGGTAGTGGTGTACTATTCACGCATTTTGAACGTATTTATTACTGTAGTCCACTTCATCATTGGGCGTGGCCTGCCTGCCGCAGTGGTCTCTGGAAGCAATAGATCGCTTCTCTGGGAGGCACTTGCGGCAGGTGCAGCTATAGGTGGAGATGGAAGGGTGCTATGTTCGACTGTAGCTTATTCGAGGTTATCCCCGATCAGGGCCCGCCTGTTCAGCTCCTGATCACCACCGGCTCGCATGCTGTCACCTCCAGCGATGGATCCGAAGGTGCCCTGGCGCTCCCCATGCAGCTGCTTCTTTTCCGAGCCTCACGGCGCATATTCCGTGTCTCCATATCTATATGGGTGTGCTCTGTTTGCCGCCAAAGTTTATGACGTTGCCTGACTCCCACGAGGCTGTTCACAATTGCTCGGACGTAGCGCTGGAGTTTGGAAGACTTAATAATAATAATAATAATAATAATAATAATAATAATAATAATAATAATAATAATAATAATAATAATAATAATAATAATAATAATAATAATAATAATAGTAATAATAATAACTAATAATAATAACAATATTAATAATAATATTGGCTTATAGGTCATTACTGACGAAGCTACACGATTAACGAGTGTACTATTTCTAGGATCAGCTTTTCAGCTGTATCCCTCAGTACGACCAATTTGTTACGCCTTGAAGTGTGAATTATGACATGTTAGGAGGATGCAGGACTCGAACCTGTAGCCTACTCGTCGCAGACGACGGCTGCCAAAACAGTCAAAACTGCCAAACTTATGGCCTATTATTATTATTATTATTATTATTATTATTATTATTATTATATTATTATTTCACGGCTTTATGGTACATGATTTTAGGAGTCACACAGATATATCTATCAAAGAATGATTTCCGTAGTTCAATACATGCAACAAACATACATTATTCTTAGAACTAATTAGAAGGTAAACAATTCTACAAATATAAATTTAAACAAATAAATTAATTTAAAGTTGAACAGTTAATAATTTTAACACATGAATTTATTTAGGAACCCAAAAATCTTCTGACTAAAGAACACATGCTCAGGATCACAGTTTTCTGTAGATTGATGATAATGTTCGTCTCGATCCCCAGTTTATTCAGAGAGTACTTCAGGACGGTAGGTAGCACACCTGTTACTGAGAGGACACACAATCTCCATGTCCAATACATGCCACTGCACCTTTACAACTGTGTGTTAGTTCTCTGTACTTTTGAATTCTGTTTTTGTGTGTTGTGTCGAGGTTGCTGGTATCTACAACTGCTATGCCTATCAGCCATACTTTTCTTTTAGATGTATCCCAGAGTATCACATCCATCCTATTATGATGGACTGTTTTGTCGGGTCAATACTCTTCGATCCCAGTATAGCTTATAGATGTTGTTCTTGATGATATCTTGTAGATGATACTTGTAAATAGGATGTATCAAATTCACCAGCAATTCCACATTTCCTTGCAAGTTTGGCGTAGATGATTCGTGCTACCATATTGTGCCTCTGTTTATAATCCCTTGGGTACAGCATACTGCAACCCGTAGTGATGTGCTGGATCGTTTCTTGACCTACACCACAAGCCAGTGAGGTATCAGAAGCTACTTCGAAGTCTTTAATAATGTGCTTGAAATAATTTCTTGTCGCAATTAGGTGGTCTTGGCTTGCTATCAAGAATCCTTCAGTCTCAGGGTACAAATCTATTTTAAGCCACGTGAACGACTAGCAGGCGTCGACATTTGAACATTTGGCTATTTCTGTAGAATATCTACCATGAAGTGCCTTTTGTATCCATTGTTCTAACTCCTCAGCTTGATTTGATTGTTTGTTTAGGACATTTTGCTGTTTAAGATTAGGGGATAAGATAATCTACCTTTTGGGCAAAAGATAATCTACCTTTTGTATTACTCTGTGTAGCTGAGACGACAAAGCTTTTTCACTGAAATTCTCTCTCATGTCCATCATCAGTTTTGCATGTAGATTACCAATCTTTAAGATACTCCTACCCCCTTGTTTTCTTGGTAGAGTTATTTTTGGATAAAACTTTTTGGATGGTGGTATTTGAACCCAGTCATTTGAACCCTGATAATCCTCTCCAGCGAGTCCAAATCGGTTGTGGTCCATTTTAAAATGCCTAATGAGTAAGTAATCGCAGGTATGGCAAATGTATTAATTGCTGTAGTAAGATTACGAGAGTTGATGGAGGGTTTAGGTGTGTATTCAATATGTCGGTGAACTCTTAATTTCTCTTTTATCTGTGTATGATTATTTTATTTTGTTGAATCCCCATATACTAGTAAAACTCATCCCTTCGGAATGCCGTGATGTTCTCTCTTGATGCAGTCTCGTGTTCTGTGCTGTCTGTGAGCTTTCCCCTTTGAATACTTTGTATTTTACATTTTTATATGCCAAACCGCATGCCTAAATCACTAGAGAATCTTTCAGTGATATTTATTAGCGTGTTCAAATCCTGTAATGTGCCAGAGAATAGTAGTATGTCATCCTTGTATGCCAAGTGGGTGACAATTCACTTCTCTTGGCCTTTCAGTTCAAATCCAAATCCAGTGTTGTCCAATAAATATGACAGTGGGTCTATGACCAGGCAGAACCAAAACGGACAGGCTATCTCCTTGAAATATTCCTCGCAATATCTTCAAACTCCTTGTGACTACTCTCTCGTTTCCTAAATTCATGTGTATTCTCGTGCACCAGTGGTTCATTACAGTCTCGAGGAATTCCACAATCTCAGGGTATATACCGTATATTCTAACGACATGGATGAGCCAATCATGAGGGACCATGTCGAATGCCTTTTTGTAATCCATGAAACACGTATACATGTTACGCTTTTTTCGACACGCCTGAGACATGATAACACTGTCTTTTACTACTCTACTTCCCAATGAGCCCTTGCAGCTTCATTTTTGGATCTTCGAATGTCATTTTGTGTACAATGCTGTGTAGACCGCCAGTCATGATCTTATATAATGCATTGAGGCAAGTGATTGGTCAATAATTCCCTGGATGTGTATTGTCATTTGCTTTTGGTTTTAAGTACTCCCTCACTCTAGATGTCTGGAGTTTCTTCCGAATTTTTCAGGTAATGATTTACGAGTGCGAAGATTTTTTCATGGAGACATGTGAATCTCTCGGACCAGATGTAATGAAGCCCATCAGGGCCAGGCATTTCCAATTATCCAGCTTACGAATACTAGCCCGCGTCTCAATCTTTGGATGTATAGGCTAAGTTTTTGTTTCAGAGTATCAATATATTCTATGATATACTCATTTTCAGGATTGTACGCTGCGTGTTTGCGATGCATTCTCATGATCTTTTATGCTTTTCTCTTCATCTTTTTGCTTTTATTTCCCTTCAGATAGGCTTCCAGAACTGCTATATCTGATCTGAACAGCGTTATTCTCTCCGCCAGCCTTATCTTTCAGGGTGGTTCATGCAGTTGTCGGTGCGCTTGTTGTTTTCAACTTTCAGTAATTTTCCCACCATTCGCCCTTACGATTGCCATTGCCATGCAATAAATGGTTGAATCAAGTTGGTTGTGTTTGATATTTTGTATTTGTTCCATTTCAGTAGGAAGTATATTCTCATTTGCCAGTTTTATTAATTGTGCCATTTTCTTGGAACTGTGTTGTCTTTCCATTCTTGGTCTGGTTTGATACGCAAATCCCCACTATTCTGCTTTTGTTGTATTATATTGCTGACGGAGTTGTTCAAGCAGTGTATTTTCAATAGAATCTTCAGAGTGTTGGTGCTCATTTCGGCAAGCATCTACTTGCTGGATTATCGTGTCCGGTTGAGCTACTTGAGACATTAATTCTGTAAAGTACTCTATTGTTTCTTGCCGTCCTTCATTCTCATCTGTATGGACTTCGGCTTTAATTTACTCTCTCCTGATTCGAGAATCGCAGTTTTAGACTTGTAAATTAACGCTATTCGGTGTGCTACATTCTGTTCTGTGATGTGAGTTAAGTGAGGGTAAAGTTCCATAAAACATTTATATAATTCCTGCCGGTAACCTAAATAGACTGTTATGCAACGGGTAGTGCGCGTAATATCCTTACAATATTTTCATTCATATCAGCTGTCCATTGTAACCTCCGTCGTGGCAAGCCTTCCTGAGTGGTCCCGAGTGATGTCCGGGAAACACTGTTGGCAGGTGCAGCTGATTGTTTTTGGGTGCTGCGATTGTCGGCTGTTGTAGTTTCGAGTGTCCCGGTGTACGCCCGCCTGTTCAGCGTCACACCACTAGCGGCTTGCATGCTGTCTCGACCAGCGCCAGCTCCAGCCGCGCCCTGGCCATCCCCAGGCAGCGGTTCATTTCCCGAGGCCTTAAGACTGTTATATCGACTCTCCATATAGTTGCCTGATATAGGTTGCCATTGCCCTGTTAGCCGTTACTAACGTTGCTAACATTAATAACGTTGCCCGTCCCCCATGTGGCATAGATGTTCTTCGCTCGGACATATAGCTGGACTTCGGGGGACCAGAAATGTGGGACGCTTCACGATTTTGCGCGTCATCCTAGCGCAGGGGCCATGCTAATCTTCTCTGTATCGTTCTGTATCAATCTTAGTATATGTACTGCCGATGCAGTACATATAGTTATTATTGTTATTTTTCTTCTTCTTCTTGTTGTTGTTGTTACTATTGTTGTGTGCGCGTGGTTGCAGGGGCTTCCCGAAGAGCGCGCAGCCGCAGTCGCAGGCGCAGGCGCAGGCGGCGGCGCGCCACGCCCCCGTCGAGCGCGCGGCTGCGCAGACGGACGCCGAGCTCCAGGCCGAGGCGTTGCGCATGCACAACGAGCTGCGCACCAAGCACGGCGTGGCGCCCCTCACGCTGGACCCCGAGGTACCACACTGCGCAGCGCAGGGAGAGCCCTACCAACCTCTTCCTCCCACGCTTTCTGCAAAGTGCGGATAGAAAATGCTACGCATTGCTTTTAAGAAAAGAGGTTTTGATAAGAAAATGTGTCTAGAGAGCGCGATTTTCTCATTCATCAGTAAACAATACTAACCACTTGACTGTCGCGGAGACCTCGCGTCCTAGACACGTGTGCCTAGGACGCGGCGTCTTCCGGACGTGGAAGCCTAAGCTCTCAAAACTAACTACTATGCGTATGTTACAAAATTCGTACAGAATGTGCATTTCATTAGATGTCGAAATACAGATAATTTCATACAAATATTTTCGAATTGACGATATTTTGGGATTTATACTAAAATATTTTCTAACATTTCTCATGCATTGACTCCAAGTTTTATATTTTATTTTTCATAAACAGTGAAACCTGACTTAAGCGGTCACGGTTCCGCCAAAACTTGACTGGTAATACTGGAAGCCGCTTAATATAGGGTATGAGGTTACTGGTAACGTAAATCAAGTCTAATAGTGCAAATTGCTATAAAATTATGTGCGTTGTCTTTAACATTTTAAATTACTATAAATGTGAAAATGCAATTTAAACATGGTATTAGGATCATTTACCTCCTGTTGACCGTGACTTGCCACTCTTCCTATTAGTCGAGAAACTCATTCCGTCGTACCCGAATCAATTAAGCTAACTAGACTTGAAGATGCAATTCACATTCTGCAGAAATTTTACAGCAGGCTCTTTTGAAAAAGGAGTCACCGAATGACCTTTGCATGAAACACGTGGCGTGTTCCGTGAATCTTTAACAGATTTCCATTGCAGGGAAGCACGAGTTAGCAAACCATTGGAGTGATGTGAAATAATACAAACAACATGCTGTTTCATTAATAGGAGTTTGTAAACATATGTGTTGTTACCTGAAACAGAATGTAATCTCCCTGCGTGGTAAGCGACTTTGGATGTCATTATTCGAAATACGAACGACATTTTCTCGAAAACAGCTCCACATTTTTCAAGATACTTCAATTTTACTGTTATAGGTCTGAAAAATTGAGAAAATCTGGGAAAAATGCCTTTTAGAAGCCAATAGATGGCACCTGCGAAGAGTGTGGGACAAAACCGAAAAGCTAGTCTATTCGTAAGAGAATAGGAAACTAACTAGAACACGAAAGTCTGGGCCATTTTATAGCACCACTAGTTCATTCATGTAAACATTGCACAAATGCCCTCAGAATAGCAAAACACTGTTTTTATTAGGATCATTTTCATTTTCAAAAGTTGCAGCTCGATTTTTTTAACTGAATTATTGTGAAACTATAATCATTAATGTAAAATCAATGAATTTGATAAAATATAAATTTCAAATTAAGACTTAAGAGGCCATCAAAAATAGTTTCACTACAATTTGTTTCTTCTACTCCCCCTTGTTAAGACCAATACCACTTACTCGAAAAACCCTTCCTGAGATGAACATTGAATTTCGACCCCCCCCCCCCCCTCCTCAATTAAACCCACAACAATAGTGTATGTATTCACGGCCAGCGACGCGATACTTCACTTGCGGAGAGTCGCATTGACCCATTGCGGACATTCGCAGTGGTTCTGCGCATGTTCCTACCCTGCACAAACGTTTGCTGTGACGGACAAGCGGAAACACAGCCGTTTTGAAAAAAAAACTTTTTATTCAGGAATCCCCATGACGTGAATTACCGAAAAGATCTTGACCTCGCTTTATTGTTGTGTTACATTACTTTTTCTATGCTACGACTATACTAGTTTCTATATAATAAAGTACAATTGGGTGTTTTGTATATTTTAATGTAATATTTGAAATTTAAATATCGTATTAATTTATTAATACTTTACAATTCATAATATAGTAATTGCAGTGTGACAGAAAAGTCTCTACCCAGTAGGATCTTACTGGTGACAGTGCTGGCAACAGAAATTATGTTGGTAGCAAGAGATGCAGCTTGTAATAGTAGAAAAGGTAAATTGCGTACTCACCACATTCATATCAGATGCTGGAAGTGTATTCACCTTCACTTGCTTCCCGGAGATTTGGTTGCTGCCAACATAATTGCAATTTTTAAAAGATCCTGATTCGGCTCGATGTAGAGAGATTTTCCTCTCTCTTTGTACTAGAAAAGAGAACGTTTATTTTTCATCTAGACTCACGTTCATTCACTTTTTTTGTCAGTTACGTCCCCTAAAAGCGAAACATTTTTTTTTGAATTGCCTTAGAATATTTCTTGAAATAGCAATGTCATTTAGAACACTTAAATACAGTAGTGACATAAAACGCTGTAAAATTTTTGTTTGGAAAGAAGCTTCAATTTTGTCAGTAAATGTTTGCTGCACTCAGACCTTGCACTTCAATTGCACTCTCATTGCAATTCCATAATTTTCTTTCCAATTAAAGTTTCGACGTTCTTTAGTAATCAGAATAATAAAAATAGTGCGAAAAATAGCCAAATTCACGTATAAACTTAATATTTTCATCACAATTTTCAAATTTCTAACTTGATAAAAATCTGTTCAATATATTGTGTTCATACATATTCATAAATGTGGGTTCATACGTGATTTAAAGAATTAAGTAAAATAAAAATTGCGTGAAAATATTTAAGTTCTAATTTATTTTCTTGTGGAATGCTGTTTCGAAGATTTTAGGAAGAGAACAGCGGTTACACTGATTAAAGCTCGTGATCAGTTTCAATGATATATATTCTGAAGTCTATTTCATAGAAAGATTGTACTTTATATAAAATTATTAAATTATAATATTTGTCATTCACTATTTTCCGTTAAAAGGCTAATTATATTTTTAAAAAACGAAAAAGTATATACAGCACCATTAACGTTTTAGAAAGCTAATTTAATAGAATCCATTGTGGAGGAATGCCTTGGCTTTTCCATGGAATGAATTTTCTTTGAATACGAAGACAATTGGCCGCCGAACGCGACTAATATCGCTGACTTTCAGCTCTGCAGCTACGCTGCTGAATGGGCGGCTGTGCTGGCCCGAGAGAATCGATTCGCTCACCGTCCAGAGAGCGCGTACGGAGAAAACATCTACTGCCACTGGTCCTCCGACGTCGAAGCAGCGTCCGAAATAGGAGCGAAGGACGCTATACAAGCGTGGTACAATGAAATGAAGGACTTCGAGTTTGGAAGCGAACCACGCTCCCTAAAATCAGGTAAGGGGTATCAAAGCGGGCACCTTTGACACACAAATTGTGTTATTATCAAATTTGATATTTACCTTTGCTGAAAATAATTTTCAAGGATTTGGAACGACTCAAGCGAACCAATATTTTCTCGTACATGAATGTCTCAGTTACGTGTATTATATAAATACGTTCAAGTTATAGGGAGAGTTACGTTTACTGACAAGAGCCAGAATAACAGGCGTTTCAGCATTTTCTTTTGGGTCTCCAGAGTTCGAGACAGGTAGAAAGAAAAGGCCTAGATTGAACAAACCTTTTGTGCTATTTATTTATTTATGTATATATATATATATATATATATATATATATATATATATATATATATATGTGAAACAATTTATGAAACCATTAAAAAGTGAAACATCATAAAACTAAGGATGAAACCAACTCATTAGCACTAAGGCCTTGTTACTTGCTTTCACTCCAATTGTTTTAGCATTTCTCGGGAGTATAATGTAATTCGAAATACGAATAGACTTCAACAAAATAGCTTTCAACATACCTACTAAAACCTTCGCCATAATTTGTGTCGGATTATAAAATGTTAACTTTTTCAGTAAATAATTTTAGAATACATTTATAAATCATATAGCTTGCATTTATTTAAAGAATATCTTACAACCACATAGGCCTAAGGTCATTAAAACAGTCTTTCGGCCTTTAACTGAAAACAACAAAGCTTCTAACTAAGCAAAACGGAAAACGTTCGTGATCTGATCGCATTTTGCATTTCTCACTACGTCTTTCGCCCTAAATATACATCGTTTGTGCGAATATTTCTGAAGGAAACAATAAAGATCCCTCTTCTTTTTCTTTCGTAGGCGGCACCAGAATATGCTAAATAACTTCTTTAGGCCATACGTCGGCCTGTGTTCGATGTTACCATCAATTGTGTCGCTTGATAAATGACGATGAACCCGGACATATCTATTTATAAATGCTAGTTTCTAACGTTGTTACTTTGCATCGTTAAGAACACACAACATTATAAAATGTATTGTCTGGCATATTCTGGTGCCGCATACGAAAGAAAAAGAAGAGGGATCTTTATTGTTTCCTTCATAATTGACATATTGTGTGTGATATGTAATAAAGGTATTTTAGTAATAGCGAAGGTTAATGGGTTACAGAAAGCCAAATAGCATCTAACGTTACCAAAGCTGCAAAATTTATTTTAATGCGAAATTAATTAAGAAATGCATGTTGTGAGTGCTGTGTGACAGTTTCGGCAGTCTTTTATTCTTTCCGGTTTTTGGTTGTCGCATTGATAGTGGAGGCGACAGGCTTGTGGCTGAGACCTTCTGTGTGTGCGCAGGCCACTTCACGCAGGTGATCTGGAAGGGGTCGCGCAAGCTGGGCATCGGGCGCGCGCGCGACGGCGGCCGAGTGCTCATCGTCGCCAACTACGACCCTCGCGGCAACTTCATCGGCCAGTTCTCCGCCAACGTGCCGCCGCCCAAGAGGCCCTGAGGGCGCGCACCCTCGCGGGCCCCGGGGCGGCCGCTCTCTCGGCGCTCGTCTCGGCGCTCGCGCCGGCGTGAACCCGCTAGTTGAGGCGGCTCTTCACTTTCGACCACTGCCCGCCCGACCCCCAGCGGAAAAGGTGCTCGGCGATTGTTCGCTTTCCTTGAGGTGTCGTGCAACCCATCTGCTTTACTTGGGATTGGGCGAGCGGTCGCTCGTTATTCGCCGAATGCATGGAGTCGCCTTTAAGAAGGCTCCACACTTGCGGCATTCAGCAACCGTTCGCAGAATCCCGAGTAGTGTGGACGGGTTGCTTGCGATTCGCCGAGTAGTGAGCATTCGGTATTCGCCCAACCCACCGCGTGTCAGTCTTTAGGACACATCAAAGGAAGCGAACATTTGCTGAACACATCAGCTGCTCGGCATTGAGCGAGCAGAAGCTGCTCGAAGAATGCCGAATGTTTGGAGCAGCCTTTAGACCCAGCTATCAGCTCCGATGGCAATGCGAACGGCAAACCGGCAAACTACCCGCGAGCGTCTTATGTATCCCAATACTTTTAGGGCGCAGTGGACGCTCCGCTACGCGTGTCCAAGCTTCCGCCTTCATCCTACACGATTAACATGAAGCCTCCCTGAGTCTGACCAATGCATACTTTCCAACTCAATTCACACCAAAGTACCTTTTTACCGGACTTTTTAAGGAAATAAGAAAAAAAAACAAAATGAATTCAAATACTTTATATACCAATATCAAAGGAAAATATTAAAATTCTTCAAGCCAATGAAACTATGAAACAATTATCTGAACAAAAAAATGACTAATCTGCGTAATTTACAACACATTTGTTTTTGCAAAACTGCAATACAAAGTTGTTTCAATTGAAATATAATCTCCGAAGTTTGGAACTAACATGCGGACTTACTAACTGCCAACGAATGGCTACTGCGCCTCTCCCCCGAAATGGTACGAAACCTCAAGTGCTTGGCAGGCTCTTCTTCCTTAGTTAACCGGTTTATCGTCATTGCTGCCATTGGAGCATATGGCTACCTCTAACGGCTAGTCATGTCCCCTTCCAACCCGCCCCACACGCTCCCCTCCCCTCACCGCTCAGGCTCCTCGCAGTGTTGGGCGCTGCTCTTCCTATTCCTTCTTCATGTACAGGCGTCCTCCTTCAATTTCCTACGTTCCTTTTTAAGCTCATTACTCCCAATATTAAAATAAACTATACATAATAGTTCTTACATTCTTTTGTAGTGGTGAACGAATGAGCTGCCTCTTAAAAGTTCCTATGTGGACAAGAATTCAATACAAATTATTGTATTTATTTGTGTTGATATTCTGCTTTTTTTATTTGATACCAAGATTAT
Organism: Gryllus longicercus; assembly: GCA_038098605.1. Classification (NCBI taxonomy): domain Eukaryota; kingdom Metazoa; phylum Arthropoda; class Insecta; order Orthoptera; family Gryllidae; genus Gryllus; species Gryllus longicercus. The sequence goes on along the minus strand of JAZDUA010000518.1, from coordinate 999,370 downwards.
AATTGGTAATTCGCATTTCAATGCTATAAAGCAATAAAATACATTCCACGATTTGTCAGTAAATCTCAATTTTTTTCATTCCCAAATTACAAGGAATTTTCCCATAAACAATTTCATAATTCATAGGGCTTCCAGCTTAACTTTCAGTGGCTTTGCTCATGCACCTTTGCTGCTTGATGACACGGCTGTTTACTAAACAAATTAAATTGGATTTTAAATGTGGCACACTAGTTCATGGGAAATAGTATTATTTGATGAGATATTCTCTGTAGTGTGGAATGCAATTTTGTGAAATGTCAAAATAGCACATTCCAAAGAAACTAACATTGTTCAAACGCAATGAAAGACTGGAGTAAAGGATTGAAACAAAGATGTTGTAAAGGTACGTGAATATGTTGGTATTGTACATCTTGAATTGGTACTGAGACAGGGTAAGACTGTTTTTAGAAAATACAAATTTGCCTTAAAGGATACAATCAGGTTGATAAGAAATGAATAGAGAATTAGTTTAGGTAAGTGACGGAAAATGCATGACTGCTTGGTCGCAAGGACTGTTTGCTCAAGACTGGAGAAGTTTGCAAAGGATACTATTTATGTATGTACATAAATAGTACCTAGTATCTAATAGTAAATAGTAGTTGGAAATTTTGCAATTTGTGAATGACTTATTTTCTGACGAAGAAACTGAAACTGACAAAATATTTACTGATATGGATAAATGGTTTACAAGCCAGATGAGAGCAATCCGGTAAACTATGTGACTTGAAATATAAACTATTGTGTTTGATATTTAGAGAATACTGCTAGAGACTATAAGACATTTTAGCTACCAAAGAATGGAAACCAATAGACTCACAATATTTTTCATTTGACTTACTGTAAAGTCTAATGAATTTACAATGAAGTTTAATTCAATTAGAAGCATTTTAATATTATAAATATAAAGCATTCTTGTTGTCGAACAGTAAAATATATTTTGTGTAATTATTTCATAATTGTTATATATGTCTTTAAGTATTCATTTTTATTTTTCAATTTTTGCCAGCCATGGAAGTTTTTCCTCAGAAACCTTAATGTAAAATAAAATATGACTGACGTTCTATGAGCGCAAAAAGTGCATCGTTTGTATTGAAGAAAGGCACAATGTAATATACCCACAATCTAGAATGTAGTTGAGGGAAATATTCCTTACTTACAGGAGGTTGGTATTTATCCATCACTCAATACTTATAATAATGCACTTTTTGAAACTCCTGTATTTGAAATTGCAAACAGAGTATGTATACGTTGGGTCCTACAATATATTATTATATATTGTTATTATGTAATGATTTTTTATTAAAAGGGTGCAAAATATTGTTATTTTCCTTCCTTTTACTTGGTCCTCTGATGGTATCGCCTTTATAGGGTCTGTCCACATTCAGCACGATTTTAAGTATCTGGCAGTTTTAGAAAATTCGGCAGGAATTCAGAAAAATCCAACTGCGAATCAGGAAACATTGGGGGATTTCGTGGAGTTCAGACGCAATTATTGCTCGAGTTCTAATATGTCCACAAGATTGCGCCAGCGAGCAAGTAATTGAATCCATACGCGGAAAGCAACATGGCTACCTGCGGGTAAAAGACACGCTGGTTTGCAAAGTACTCGACGAGTTACTGAAGAATTCTCTGACATCTGACGATTCTTTATACGCTTTTGAATGAAGATTAAGAGCAAAAATAATTAATGGACGTATTTTTAGAACATTATTGTAGACACTGGCGGCTTATGTGGCTGGGGCGGTCGAGTTTCGCTACAATAAAAAATGTTTTAGTTAAAGAGTTTTAGTTAAGTACTGAATATTTGAAGTACAAGTATATAATGAATATTTGAGTCATTCATAATTACTCGTGGGAGTCACAATTACAACGCAATATTTTTGCATTAACTGCAAATCAGATACGAGAGAATGATCCCCGCGTGTACTGCGAACCGCGTGGTTTACCCCTGATCTGGGATTCAGAATGCTAAAGCCGCAGACGAGTGGAGGGACGTAATGAATTCCGGGGATATTTCGAGCGAAACACCTCTGAAAAACTACCCCTATTAAATGTCCACCTCCACGAAAGGTTTTTCGTAGAACGGACACTTAGTGTAATCCATATATTGCATGCACATTATACCCCTTTTAATAGACCACCCCTCTCCTAGACCAGCATCCAGCCCGTTAATAATTCTCTTAATTTACTCCTTTTAAGAGACCATATTCAGAAAGATGTAAGAATGCAGTAAACCTAGTTTTCAGTACGGAGAAATTGTAAACAGCATTCTCATGACATGCCCAGTGCCTCAGCTTCATTCTCCAGGGAATCGGATGGGGGGTAGATTCCCCGAATCAAGTATCAACAAACTTTTGCCACTGTCATGGTATCACGTGCAACCGGAAGGCAATCAGTTCCGATCGCTCTCGGTGACGAGACCAGCGCGCCGGAACTGCTATGCCCGAGAATACTAGTTCCGGATCTGCTTTTATCCATAATGACAGATACCAATACTAGGACTGTTTGGGGGCCGAAACGCAACGGTGGGTAGCGAATACCGTAGCCGTCACCGCATCTCTGGACTCCGCTTATTACTCAAGTGTTTCTATTAAATACCTCAAACGCTTCATTTATTACACTTTCACTGGAGGGGTAACTGAACACTGAGAACAAAATAGTATGACACGCTCTTCTACGACAAAACCTGAATAAGAATTCTATCGCAAAAATGAAGCTTCAGTCCTATTTTATAACATTTCCATACACAATAGTTGTTACAAACGGAAACTTTTCAATAACATACAATACACTTTTCAGTAACATACATTACACTTTGATTATTATGCGTGTGGTAGTTAATATGCGTTATTATGCCTGCATTTCCATTAACAGTGAAAACTTAAAGCACATTTATATTGTAATTTCATTTCTACTTTTTCATCTAGTTTTCGTCAGAAAAACTCGTATTGCAGGTCCCTGATACCGAAAAAGTTGATCAATCGTCTAACATTATCTTACGCACTTAGGTTCGAATCTCATCCGCGGCAAATAATTTTTGCGGGTAGACTTTCGTTGTTAATTATAGTTATAATACTTCGTAATCTTAATAAATATCACAGAAAGTATTATTTTCGTCGCGCCACTACTTCAGTGTGCTAATGTCTTCAAGAATCAAGTATAAATGTTCTGCCTTTGCGATTCTGGATTTCTGACTTCCTCTATCTAAGGTAGCTTCAGCCTTGAAGGTAGCTGCACAGCCAATGTACCTGGTAATTACGAGTTTTTATTTCTCTGCATTCTTATCGCGAATTTGATATCTGTGACACATGGAGTACATTCTCTAATAAAAAACTAAGCGCAATAAATATCACATTAATGTTCTGTTCGTAATACGTTCTCCTGGCCACAGCGATGGTAAAAGTTTGCATTTGCGTAGTGTGATCAGCCAGTATTGCAGATTATAACGCCAGTTCAAATCCTAACAACGCCGGCTAAATTTTACCTACACGTATACTACGCAAAGAGAGAGTTTTGTAATGCTGCAGGAGAAAATGTCTAAATTTCCATAGAAAACACGATTTGTATTTCTCTCATTCAAAAAAAGTGGATTGTTTCTGGCTCGTATATTATTTTCTATACATAAGGTTGTCAAATGCTAATGTTTTGAGTGTTATTTAACATGAAAAAACGAATTTTAAAACACCTCTCTTTATCACTTCTTTAACGTATGAGTTATTCAAGTGTAAACAGGATTTTCTCTAAAATGGATATTCAACGAACTATCTTTTCCTAGAATAGAGCAATAGTCGCAAGTTCAAATTTCAGCGACCGATCTGATTTGTTGAAATAATGAAACAAAAAATTACATTGTTAAAATACAATATTGACGATACACATTTTTTCACAATGAAATCAGTTTTTAAAACTAGATCTTGAATAAATGTAATTGAAACACTATAATTGTTTTAAAAATGCAAATGCAATTTTTCGACACTTTTTTTTGATGTCGGGAAGGAAAGAGATCAAGCGTGTAACTGATGACTTAGAGGAAAGGTGTCAGCCGTGATCAGTCTGAGGAACCGAGATCGAATTCTAGCATGGAAAAAAATCTTCTTTGTAAATTTAAGTTTTTGCGTAGCTCTTACAAATAAGGTGTGAAAGTACATGGTGTTGAAGCAGCACTAGTATTATACATTGCACACTGTGGAAATAGTATAGTAAGAGAAACTTTATTTAAATATGTATATTGAAAATATTCACTTTGTATCAAGTTAAAAGTTTCCGAAATTCAGAGACATATAGTAATAAGAGTTATTCTGATCCATGATTCATTAATACCAAAAATAATAATTTCTGTAATACAACTAATATTTGAAAAAAAAACATGGGACACGTACTACCAAAATAAGTACTATCATATGTCATCTTTCACAGGAGGAAGAGTCAAACTCGAATTATAGTTCGCTTGAATTGTGAAAATTTACGTCTAACGTTTTACGATATTCAAATGGTAAAATTATAATACAATATTCAATTGGTTATCAATTGATGCTTAAAAGTCTCGTTTGATAATTCTCGAATTTCGAATTGTAATAAGTGGTGCGAATTTTCACGTCGCAAAAATTCGCCAAAAATGATCAATAAAATGTTCGTTAAATGCTTTAAAAATGACCTAAAAGCAAAGAAAAATGACGAAACAAATGTGATCAAAAACAGTTCGGATGAACATCTCAAGGTGTTGGATTTGATAATGATGTAATCGAGGCTGCGTCCATTGTTCAAGTGAACTCAGCTCGCAAACTTTTGGTTTGGACTGTTATTTACCTAGAAATATCTTTCTTAAGTTATCCCGAAATTGACCGAAACGACCATGGCGCTGCCTGGGGTTACGGGATCCTTAGATAACTGACAATTTCTGAGCGATGAAATCAAATAGGCTACTCAGGAATTCTATGGTGAACACTTGTATCCCGTAAATATTATTTGAAGCAAGTACCATTAAAAAATGTATTAAAAGCAATGAACTCAGCTAAAAATGCATTGAAAACGATGGAAAAAGATAAAAATAGACTCTTTAGTCGAAATCCACGGAAAATGCAAAAACAGAAAAAGACCTATAAAAATGGATCATTTCCTTTTGTCCTAACATAAAATTAATGTCCATACAGAGCAGGATTGTTCTAAAGTGAAAAGAAAAAAATGACATTTCATTAAAATCCGACCCCTCGTAATAAGATATTCTACAATACTCATGTCGTTAGTAACGATTTGACAACCATTAATTTTAGTCTGTGTATAGCAGGAATCATATGGTAATATTAAGATAAACAGAATCTTAAACATGAATTTGGTAATTTGAGCTGTGGCACACTGAGTAGATTATTTCGCGAAAAGAGATTTAGGAGGTGTCCTGCCTTGGATTCAGAAACTGCTGAGAGGAAGGCGTATGCAGGGTCTAATGCTTTTTCAGACAGAGTAACACGTTGAGTCCTCTTGTAAAGTACCCTCAAAAATTAAATATCCGTTTGAAATTCCCAAAGCCTCGAGTTCGTTCAGATGAAAGGACGAATGTCTATCTTGTAGAAATTGGCTGTACGGTTTACGCGCTAGCGTTTACCACGTTAGGACAGGGAAACGCTTTGCGGTCAATAGATTTTTCGGTAACAAACGCCCACAAAACATGGATTCTGGCTACAATACGTTATTAGAGGAAGTAATTTATTATGTATGGGAAGAGGATTCATCTATTTTTTCTTTACAAAAGCCCGACAATACGAGCTACAAAATTCGCCGTTTTCCAGCGCACGATTACAACACCTTTCCTCTTTACATACGTATTGGCGAGAAAGTAAAAAAAAGAATATGATGTAAGTCAAACGAAAAGAAATAATTCTCTCAAAGTAATAATTGAAGACTGGCCTATAGAACAAGTAAAAAACTTTAAATATCTTGGATGTATTATACCGGCCTTACCGACCTTAATGATATCCGAAATAAAATAGAAAGATTTATGTATTTATTAATAATTAACTATTTGATTTTGATTCAATTTTTGATTTGGAAATTGAAGCCGCATCAACAAGAAATGTATTAACATATTAATTAATTAAATGCCTACTTAGCATTTGCAGGTGTAAAAAGGGTACTTTTACTGTTTCCTAAATTAATTAAACGATTTTCTTTTTAATTAAACAAAGTGAGCACATTATTTTTAATCATTCAACTTAATCACTCTCACGTAGTTTCTTTAATTTTATCGGTATAATATTTTTAAAATCTCATACTAGAGGGGACATGAATTAATAGCATCTTGTATATTTTCGTGCTTCACCAATACATTAAACATTAAACATTGACATTTATGGAATTGACGATAATATAGCCCGGAAATTAGTGAGTTCTTAAGCATTTTCGATGTTTAAAATGCTTAAATGGTAAAAGCAATGTCATTAGTTTAGATTCACGTTTGTGTATTGGGATTGATCCTGTTGAAAATATTAATTCGTCACGGATTTAATATATAATGTAATTTTTAATGTGTTTTTGGTTTTCGCAAACCGCAATTCCGTCGCACTCAATTGGTTTTAGAGACGTAAATACCCAATTAATCAGTAAATTCAACTTTCTTTAACTTCCTATCGAATTTACACGAATCAGGTGCATTGAAAACTTTCAGATTACTGAACCCTTCCATTGTTCTTGAGAGAATTAACTTGCCCTTAAGAGAATATATTATTGACACTATTGCTTCTTGATCCAGCCCTTTGACATAATGAAATTTGCAATATATCGTTATAAAGTTTCCGTGCTAGCCGATAAATATATAGCAATGCAAACGTACTACTGAATAGAGATGATAAAAATAAAATATATATTTTTTTAATAAATAATATTATCTAAAATAAATAATATTCGCCCTAAAACTCTTCTCTCGGAGTTATTAAATTTTCTAGATAGTTTGTATATATTCAAAGAACACTTAAGCGAATAAAAATTTTAAAGCGGGAGTTTAATGGCTGTTTAGAATAAAAATAAAAGGTTGAATCATTAAAAAACTGGCATAGCTGCCGTTAGACAGGAATTGTTACTGCAAAAGATCCCTGGAAACTACCAGTAAACGTTACGGTTTTTTTGTTTTTGTTTTTTTGTTTTTTTTTCAGAAATTGTAAAGACAATAATTTCATTGCGTTGGGCCGTTTACCGCCTCGATGCACTACCGAGGCTGCGATATCATCTGTGCCCTCGGCATTTAAGCGTATAAAGCGAACAGTCGAAGCGAGACATTGCAAAACTCTCTTTTCAGTATACTTGTGTGCGGAGAGAGAATGGAATGAGTGCAAAAAATGGGGTGATTGTGAGATGCTAAGTTCTAATATACAATTAAATATTTGGAAAACGGAAGTTGATAGCACCGATCGGATTTCAGAATTTTGTATTGCGTTTAAAGGGGCTTTAGAGGAGACAATACAAATTGCAACATTTGAAAATTTATAAACAATTTCCAACTTTTGCCGATCTAAAGAGAGGAGAGTCTTCCGAATTTTGCAACAATTTTCAATTTTATAAAGAAATTAGGAATTTGCACTAGAACGGCTGAAAATGATCAGCTAATTGCACCTGAGATGAACATTTTAATAACAGTTTGACAGTGTTACAAATTGATAGCTAAAATATAATATAATTGTTTCTAAAATGCTAAATACTTACTGGTCTATTGACAGGAATTCTGAATGGAAAATCCCCGCTCAGATTTGTTTTCGTTATTGCGTACACGCAGGCAAAATCTCTCGTTGGGCAGGGAAAGATGACGATTTTTCCGCCTCATACGTAAACAATCGGGGCCCTTGCCCTCGAGAATTGTCTTTCCAGCCCCATGGTAATTGGATCCAATCACATAGGCACGAAGTGTCTGACTGTAGCGAGTGGTCAATGCGCCCCTTCCTCCGGGTCGAAGGGTGTTCAAATCAGTCTGGACCGATGGGAAGATAGAATTTCACCCACCAGTTCTTGTGGGTGGAACTTTACGTGCTTTCATTTCTCTGACGCTAGACACCACCTCGCTTGTATCACCACCACCCATCCCCCTTCCTTTACCCGCGTTCGCTCTCACATCACACTGCGCCATGCAGGCCTTCCAATCCACTCGCCAGCCACCACCCCGCGACCTACCGACGTGGCGCGTGCGGGTCTATACATCGACTCTTTCCTGGTTCGTGCCCCGGCCAGGCAGGCTTTTTGAAAAGACATCCTTCATCTCCGACACTCTGTCCGCCCACGTGACCTGTTCGCAGCTTGACAAACCACACAGGCACGTCACTGTGGCGTCCCCGCCTTTACATGACGTAGCCGACCCAGCGAGAGTTGAGAGAGAGAGAGAGAGAGAGAGAGAGAGAGAGTACCTGAGCCGGAAATTTGAATTGAACGAACTGGGCGATTTAAAGCATTGCCTAGGCATGGACTTCATTAGAGACAAGAAGGGAATCTCTATCACTCAGACTACATACATAAAGGGTATACTTCGACGTTTTGGCATGCTGGACTGCAACCCTGTAGCTACGCCACTGGATGTAGGCAACAAGCTAACCAAGTCTGAAAAATGGAAGAAGTCCGACGGTGATGAATCGCCATATCGTGAGCTGGTGGGCGCCCTGATGTATCTGCTTGTCACCACTCCGGATATATCGCATGCTGCCAGTGTCCTAAGCCAATACAATGATTGCTATGGGACGAGTCACAGGTCAGCAGCCAAAAGGGAACTCTGAATCTGGGTCTACGTTTCAACACCGAGCAAGCTGACCACACTGGATACGGAGATGCAGATTGGGGAGGAAATATCGATGATAGGCGTTAATTCACCGGCTACATATTTTCCTGGAATGGAGGTGCCTTGTCCTGAGAGTCCACAAAACAAAGGACTGTCGTACTCTCCTCGACCGAGTCAGTGTACATGGCTTTGGGAGAAGACGCTACGGAGGCAGTCTATCTTGAGCGATTCTTGGAGGAAATGGGCGTGAGAGGACCGACGGCCATAAGAACCTACAACGACTACATGGGAGCTCAGAAATTAGCCACCGATCCAGTGTTCCATGGATGCACCAAACACATAGACATTAAACATCATTTTGTACGTGAACTTTTGGAGTCCGGGGAAATAGAAGTGGAGCACTTATCCTCTGGTGACATGCCCGCAGATGTTCTAAGCAAGGCTCTGCCAAAACCGAAACACTTGAAGTGCTTGGAAACGTTAAATATCATATCTGTGTTTTGAGTAGTTTATCCTCATAAACTGAAGTGTATATATAACACTTTTTCTATTTAAGGGGAAGTGTTAGGAATAAATAGAACTTTGGTCTCATAGGTTGGTCGTGTCTGCCACTTCCGTGGCTCTGTATCCTTTGGCAAGCATGCCAGTTGTATGCGTTGTATGTGGAGCGTGAGCCATCTTGAATCCGAAGAGTAAAGCAGTGTTATGTTCCTGTAAAGCAGTGAATAGTATAGTTATTTGTTATGGTATGATGTGTCTTTGTCTGTAGCAGCACTCCAGATCCAACAACAAAATTTTAAAATATTTTAATATTATCAATAATTCTATCAAAAAACCCTTTTACATCGAGAAAAATTTTCGCCATTCGAATGTGGATTTGACACAAAGAGATCTGCCCGCTTATCTTTCTCTCTACGATTCTTCCTAATTGCAGTTTTTTCCCTAATTTTTGATGTAGAAATTGCTTTAATTATATCTGCCATCAATATATGACAATTTTCCTCAAATCCATTACAATAATTATTTACAGTAATATTTTGTATTATTATTTTACACCTAGGCCTATATCATGAATGTAATCTAGGTGCCTTACAATGAGCTAAATAGGCATTATAGTTAAATACGTTTGGGTTACATTAATACATAATAATAATTAATACATTAAAAAAGTATTAATTATTCAATTAACAAGCAATTTATGCATTCAATTTCGACCTGAAAGAAAGATTATATGATACTTAATTATTTATAAATAATAAAAAATTTTCTGGATAATAAAAATATACCGTTTTATTATATATCATATAAATTAGAAATAACAACGGAATTTAACAGGTTAAAAGAAACGTTAGCAGCTCACTTTTGTATAACTTATTTCCTTAATTGGAAAATAAATTCAATAATATTATTAACAATAATATACCTCTTTTTTTATTTCAATTAATTACCTATAGATTTAATATCTCCTTAACATCTGCAATGTCATACTCTATAAAAGCTATTTAAGTTAATATAAATATAATTTCCACCACAAATTAAAACAATAAAAACAAATATCCAAAACATAAATTTCAATAAATAATACTTAAAATAAATAAATTGATATTCTTGATTATATACTCTCGTCTTACATAAAAATATAAATAATCCTTGACCTCCAAAATCCTCTCTTCATTCATGATCAATTACTCGAAAAATATTCAAACCCCCATATAAAGGATAAGATCTAATTACATAAGTAGATATAAGGTCTAAATTATATTGATCCTAAAAGTCATACAAAAGAATAATTTATCCGCGGAGTGCTCCGCCGCCTCAACCCAAAAAAATCTTGCGGCCCTGACGGCATCACCGTCGCCCACTTGAGAGCCGTTGGTGACAAAGGAGTTGAATTTCTCCTGGCACTCTTCAATGCCTGCCTAGCACAAGGAAATATCCCGCGTCCGTGGAAAACAGCGAGAATCTGCTTAATACCCAGAGCCTCTTCCTGCCGAGTAGTTATAGACCCATTAGTCTACTCTCGGTCCTAGGAAAGACTCTAGAACCCCTCATACTGGTGCGCTTGCAGCAGGAAATACGGCGTCTAGGTCTCCTCCGAGACGAACAATTCGGGTTCAGAGCGGGTCATAGCTCCGCGCAGCAGCTGACGCGCCTCTGCACCGAGATCGGCCTCTCTCTCGAGAGGCGGCAGAATCTGCCTACCGTCTTCCTGGACATGCGGTCGGCCTTCGACACGGTGAGGCATGAGGGGGCACTCTTATGTCTCATCGAGTCAGGGATAAGCGACTGTTACACCAGGCTGATCGGTAGTTTTCTCACAGAGAGAACGTTCAGAGTGCGAGTTAACGGCGTACAATCGTCCCTAAGACGCGCCGAGGCGGGAGTTCCACAGGGGAGCGTTCTCTCCCCCACCCTCTTCGGCTTGTACGTCAATGATGCGCCTCTGCTAGCAGAAAGGAGAACGGGAATTCAGCGTTGCGGGCTCCTGATGTTCGCGGACGACTTTGCGTATTACGCGAAATCGGCGAAGAGCAGGCAAGCAGTGAGATACCTGAATGAATGCCCCGCCGCCTTTCCCACCTGGCTACGCCAGAAACGCCTGACCCTAAACCTTGAAAAATGAGTGGCCGTTAACTTCACCCGTCAGAGGGCAGACCCCGAGGAAACGGTGTTGCTTGCGGGCGCGCATCTTCCTTGGTCCCCATGCGCGAGGTACCTTGGTGTGACTATAGATCGTGGCCTCTATTGACACAAGCACGCCAAGGACCTTCGCCACAAAATTCTTGCGAGGACCTCCCTCTTACGTCCCTTCTTTAGCTCCCCTGACCTATCTCTCTCGCAGAAGCGTCTCCTTTTCACCGCCTGCATACGCAGTTTATAGACCTATGCTTGCGAAACCTTTGCGGCAGCGCCGGTCTCGACCCTACGCCCGATTTGGGCGGCCGAGAACCGAGCGGTACGGACCGCCACGCGGCCGCATCTCCCTCCTCCTCCTCCTCCTCCTAACCGCCACCATAGGAACAGTGTAACCTACGGGGCCTTGGGCGTGAGTCGTCAGCTGCCGGAGGAGATCCGCCGGAGGGCACACACGGCGCTCACGCGGGCGCTGGGCCCGAAAGCTCCGCGACTCTTGCGCGAAAGCGGCCGGGCGGTGAACTGTGAGGTCCACGGGACGTATTTTGCTCCAAGAGGGCCCAAGCAAGTGGCCTCCACGTTCCGGGCGCTACCGCCGCAGCTTCTCGCAGAACTCTGCGAGCAGCGGCGTGAGGCTCCCAGCGGGACGAGTAAGGCTCCGCCCGTTACAATTGCCAGGGCACATTGTGCCTAGCTGCCACGGACACTTGGAGCAAAGTCGGCGCCGTGGCGAACAGTGCAGTGTAAATAGTGTTTTAGGGTGTATATAGTGTCGTGTGAAAGTGCATGAATATATATATATATATATATATATATATATATATATATATATATATATATATATATATAAATATAAATATAAATATATATATATATATCCAAGAAAACTAAACTAATTAGCATGTAATAAAATACAAATGTTTTATGCAAATCTTAGGTTGCCGGCCAAAGTGCCGGCTTCATACATAGGTTACAAGTAAGTTAGTAAGTAAGCACTGCCCCTTCTTTGCCGCATAAGCCAAAGAGCTGCGGTGCATGTAATAAACATGATAAACTCCCGCCTCGCCAGAGCGCTACCGCCGGCAACCTAAGATTTGCATAAAACATTTGTATTTTATTACATGCTAATTAGTTTAGTTTTCTTGGATATATATATATATATATATATATATATATATATTTATATATTTATATATATATATATATATATATATATATATATATATATTCATGCACTTTCACACGACACTATATACACCCTAAAACTGGCGGGGGGAAAGTTGAAAGATGCTCTCAGGAGGGGAATATTTTTTTCTGATTGATTTTTTTCTTTTTGATAATATTTTTTGTATACTTCTATTTTTTGTAAAAATATCTGCTTAATTTAACGTTTTGGCAAGTGCTCTCTCGTCTACTTGTATATTTTCTACTTACTAGTTATATATTTTCTCACTTATACATGATTTTAGTGAATTTTATTTATCTCTACATAACTTTTATTTTTTATTCTTTTATTTTATTAACTGTTTTCAAAATTTGTTTGAATTTTTTTTTCAGACGGATCATGTCAATTAGTCATATCTAACATATGTTGATAAGTGTGATTGACACACGAATCGGTGAAAAAAAATGTTTGAAGAAAAATTTCACTGATTGTTAAAAAAGAAGAGGATACGTTTGTTTAATTTATTTATTTAAAACATTTTATAAAGATAGTTCACAAGACAGTCACTATGTAGAGTAGAACACTAAAAGTCCGCTCCACTCAACATAAAACCTGCAAATGATATTTTTGGACGTCATTTCTCTTAAACATCGTCGAAATGTATGTTACATATTACCAGGTGATTGTATGGGAACATATGTGCAATCTATTTCTGCGAGAACGCGAGAAATTTCATAAAAGTCTTCTCGGGTGATTTCTATATTCCTTTGAAACTTCTCGAACTTACTACACTTGAAGCAGTACATAGCTCACTTCAATGAAGTCTCTAATTACGATAAAAAATATCCCATTGCAAAATCACGCAGAGTGAGAGGAAGTCGGTTCATTGGTGATACCTCAGAATAGCTAACAAAACACAAAGTATTCATTTTATTATTTTGTCATAAAATTAATTCAACAGGACCATTACTTTACGCGGGGCATTACAGAAATATAAGTCGATATTCACAAATCATTTGTTTTTACTTTCTGTTCTAACATAGACATTACTTTGTTAACTTTAGGCTTCCTTAACCTAAATCGGGATTTGCAATCTTGTTTGTCAACGATCTCAAAATATTCTGGCTGTGTCGTCTGGTCGAACGCTCTAAACCATCAAAGAATTCATCGCCTCTTATCTCTATTACGTTGTCCATCCCGAAAATACCACAGTAAATACCACAGAAAATCACAGTAAATTCACACACAAATTCTGCTATTTTGGAGTTATCTAGCAGATAAACATTTAACAGCCTCTCGAACATCCAGATTATTTACCGGATACTTTAACCACTGGATAGATATATCAGGCACTCGTAAAACACAAATTTTCAACATATCAGTAAGATCCTGGATAGACTATCAGGCACTTTGTCAGGCACCAGTGAAACAGGTCCTAAGTATCATAAATAACTTTTTACAACTGAAATTCTTTTGATTCTAGTAAGTTTATATCTATTTTAGTTGTGGCCTAGTAAAAGGGTTTAATGTAGTATTGAGGCAGTGAATTTAAAAATTTACAATAATTGTTGAAATATTAAACACTGTTATGTCTTAAACAATGTTATGTCTTATAAGTAGTATCATACTAATAAACAGCACAACCAATGTGGATATTTAGTTTTTTCCTTACATTTCCGCCACAAGGTTTCAACTAATGTGTTTTTTAAGCCCATCAAATGATACGACACATACGTTTCCATTGGTTCATCAGGGATTAAATGTCTTTTATTAATTAACTGTCTTTATCCAGTCTTGTTACACTGAGAGTCTTTGTTTTCTCCTTGGGAATGTTATACCGTGATCATGCCTTATTTAAACTTAATTTTTCTTAAAAGGTCAGCCAGTTTTCTTTCAAAAAATTAGTTATACCTTGCAGCGAGGAAATCAAAAAGTTGAACAACACTATATGCTTTAACCCTTTACATTACATTCTCCTTGATGGTCCTGGAATTTAATTCACTGTAATTGTTAGTGCTATAACCTCTTGTTAATAAGAGATGTGTGAATGCTCGCATCCATTCTTCAAATCTGGTTTGCATTTAAAAAATATATATTGTAATGCAACCTGGGAGTTACACTATCGTAAAAGAGGGAATTGCCGTCACACTGAAGGTGCAACGGTCACTTGCAGACAGCAGGGTGCACGGGCTGAATTTATTTAAAGGCATGCCTCACCTGCTATCCGCACATCGGCGTTGAGCATCTCAGGGGTGAGCGCCCTGGGTCGAAGGATTGCATTTGGCTTACTGTCTACAAATAATACACAGTCTTTATTTCTTTGTGTTACCACCCGACAAAATGGCGGGGACACGTTTATTACCGGTAAACTGTCTCTCAAATACAATTTTCTGTTGTGAGCTTTCCTCTGGCTCGTAATATGTATGGGCGTGAATTCACTTACAGGATGGTGATGATTGTGATGTCACTGCTTCACCTCGAAAAGACGTCCAATACCGGTCGGCTGCAGCGGAGGATCCGTTAAAACGCCATAAGAGTCCCCTGTAGTCGGCAGGAGCGCTCGCGGATGTCCAACATCAGGCTGGGCGGGAGATCATCCGTGGCCGTCCGCGAAATGAAGAGTCGCTTTTGATGCGCGGGTCGCAGGTCGTCTCACGTCGCTCGGACCGCCTTTTTGTGTTTTACAGCCGAATGGTCGGGTTGCACACCCTCACGGATAATTTTAGGATGCTGATCCTATTATCCTAGCCCGGCATCCGGAATAAATTCCGATGTTGAGTGAGTGCTGATCGGATCGTATGAAGAACAGCGATCGTCCGTTGGATGGCAGTTGTCGTCGTTAAATCATTTACTACCTCTTAATGCCGTTAAGACAGGAACTGTGGTCTCTCTAAGAGCCGAACGATCGCTGTCGATATTCTTTCTCCAATAATAATGTGTCTTAGCGCTAGCGCCCTCAGCTCAACCGATTCCCGTCCCCACCACTTTCGCAAGATGCGTGATCTCTGTCACGTGCGTAGCGCGAAGCTTTTCATTGGCTTGTTCAAAAGTTTCCAGAACATTCTAACACCCGAGCTCTGTGATTAGGTTAAGAACCCATCCATCTAGTGCCTACGCGACTCAATACACGACTGCGACCATTCTACGAAGCTTCATGGTTTATTGCCCCTTAGAGATTAGCTAGCGGGCTGCCCCCGGATCTCTTAATACGACTGTTCTTCTTCTTCGACAGTTTCTACCCCTTAGAGTTTGCCGTTTTCGATTTCCATAATTCTCTGTCCTCCCATGGACCCTCTTCTAATCCTTTCTCCTCCATAACTTCATGTATATATTTCTTCCAGGTTAAACCAGGTGTACCTCTTCTACGTCTTCTTTCAGGTATCCAATTTAAAATTTGTTTTGGCCGTCTCTCATTTCGCATCCTCTGGACATGTCCATACCATTGAAGAGCTTTATTTTCTAGTCTTCTGGTTATGGTTGTTTGAACCCCAGCTCTTTCCCACACCACTTCGTTTCTTATTTTATCCAGTCTTGTTATCTGCAAAGATCTTCTCATAAAGTCGAGCTCTACCGACCGTATTCTGTATCTACGGCGTTTTGTTAACGGCCACATTTCTGCTCCATATAATATAATACTTTTCACGATACTGTGGAATATGTGTCGTTTTGTGTCTTGCCTTAAAACACTATTCCAGATAAGGCCATGTAGAGCTTTGATTGCATTCCTCCCCATTGCGAGTCTAGTAGTTATATCTTCATCAATTTTCCCATCGTCAGTAATTACAGTCCCAAGATATTAAAATTTCGAAACGTTAGCTATCTCGTCATCAGCGGCATTAATAATAGAGGCATCTCCTCCTATGCATAAATATTCTGTCTTTTTAAGGTTGATTTTAAGTCCCCATTTTTCGTATTCTTCTTTTAATTTGCGAAGCATATACTCCATATCTTCCCGATCTGATGCCATAATTACCCGATCATCTGCAAGAAGCAAAGAATGTAAGCACTTGTCATTTATGGGAACTCCCATTTGAGAACATTTCTTGTATCAGGTTTCCTAAGCTTGTTCCATATATATATATATATATATATATATATATATATATATATATATATATTCTAACCGCCTTACCTATCGTACACACTTTGTACCTTCTGCACACTCAGCCGCATGCACTGTAAGCAAGTCGTTAAGATATTATGCTCGTGAAGCGAGCTTAGAATCTCAGGAAGCAGGATTTTTTGGGTACGAGAAAGATCTGAACCCTTGACACAATAAAAGTCACACAAATCACACATAAACGAGCATATAATTCACTTAAAATTCTGTGGCATGAATTGATAACAACGAAAAACAAATCACACATAGAATTACACTTCCAAAAATGATCGAATGAACATAAATAAGCAACTTTTATAGCCTATTCAACACATGAACACTTAATTTTGTTCAGAACTAATTTTCTGAAGTAATTTCTTTATCCAGTACTGGGAATTCCCTTTGGAAATTCACTACGTCTAAATTTAAATTATTCTAATTACAATTGCACGTGAAACTAATCCTAATTTACAATCTCTTGCCTTTTCAAAATTTTACATACAATAATTAACCTGTGGGCAAGCGCACTACTCTCAATTTCTCTTTAAATTATAAGTGCTGGTAACAGAATAATGGCTGCTACAATAGAATGGTTAAAGGCAAGTAATTACGCATTAAATCTCCCACTCCCAAGCTACAAATTATTAACATCCGTGTCCTCAATTTTTAACACTTCTGAAACTGTTCTTTCCCTGCCGACGTGAACTTGACCTAATTTCGTAGTCCTACAGGTTACCTCGAAACTGTCCGTCTTTCAACCTTGAAACAGCGTGCTGCGTTCCGCACCGCGTTGCTCGATTCCGAAGTTCTGCGTTGCCTTCGATGTCCTCTTGCGTCCTCTCCTCGGTCGTCGTCTTCTCCCGGTCGACCCGCGTATTCTTCCGTTTCCACTAATCGGTTTCTTCTCCTCCCACGGCTGCTACCGCCTTCGATTACGCCCAATTTGCAGAAAATGTCCCTTGCACTTCCCTAACTGCCAGTGCAAGTACTTCGCTCGTTCCTAACTTTTATTCTGTTAACCAAAAACTTTCAGAGCTTTCCTGAGAACGGGCACACTTTTACTTCCCGCATTAGTTAATAGAAGAATATTTCTCTAATTCCTGACTACTGCGCGGATGACTAGCTAGACGCTTTTCACAACGCCGTACACTCCTATCTAAACAGTCGTTGCGGCAATTTCTAACTAATCTGACGCTCTGATAAAATCTGCACACTTGCCAAGCGGTGCCTTACATGAAGAACTGCTGACCCGACGCGTGCTAGCAGAAGAGAGATGTTGACTCCAGGCGAGGTGGCGACAAAAAAGAGCTCCCGCTTCCGCGTTTGCGTATTTATTGGCGTTCGCCTGGGGAAATTCGGCGTGGTGGGGATTATTTCTCCTACTTGTGCCTTCCACCAGCAAAAACGTGGCTTGATAGTTCGCGGCGACTAGTACGAGCAACGGATACCAGGCTGCGTGTTTTGCTACTCTGGTTTTCGGCCGCTCTTCTCGCTGCTTGTAAACGTTTATGCCGGCGAAACTGTGGTGTTATGGGGTTGTATAATCCCATTTCGCCACTATATATATATATATATATATATATATATATATATATATATATATATATATATATTAAAGAAAAGTGGCGATAAACTACATCCTTGCTTTAACCCTTTGTTAGTTCTAATGCTTCGGGTAATTTTCCTCCCCAATTTAATGCACGCTTCAGTATTCTGGTACATTTTTGTAACTAAATTAATCCATTTTTCTTGCACTTTCAGTCTTTTCATTGCTGGCCAAATTTTACATCTTGGAACACTGTCATAGGCCTTTTCCTGGTCAATAAATGTCATATATGTATCTGAATCTGTATCTGTATATGTATCATATATTATGCATTCCATTTTTTCTATTATCTGGCGTAAGCAATGGATGTTATCCAAACATGACCTCCCACTCCTAATACCACTTTGTTCTTCGCTGAAAGTTATTCCTTTTTGTATTTCTTCCCTTTAGAATACTAGCGAATAGCCTAGCTATTGATGGGATGACACTAATTCCTCTGTAATTTTCACAAATAGTTTTGTCACCTTTCTTGTGTATGGAACTGATGTATGACATATTCCATTCCTGCGGGATATCACCGCTAACTTCAATTTTATTAAAAAGATTTTGGAGGTATTCAATTATACTAGAGCCTCCGTATTTTAAAAGTTCCATTCTAAGGTTTTCTGGTCCTGGAGCTTTATTGTTTTTGGCTCTCGCCAAAGCCCTCTTTACATCAAGCCGACTAATTTCAGGTTCCCATTCTTGCCAATGTGTGCATTCCAAATCTTGTTGGTATTCGACTGTATTTTCTTGCAATAATGTTTCGTAGTAGTCAATCCATTTTGTAGGAGTTATTATTTGTACTTTGCGTCTGTTACAATTTTTTCTCATATTTTTAATTGTTTTCCATGCTTCAGTTGATCTGTTATATCCCAATGTACTCTCTATATCCCTACATAATGTCTCCCAGTGTTAATTTTTTTCGATTTTTACTAATTCTTTAACTTATTTTCTCTTTCCTGCATATTCCTTTCGTGTGTCGTCATTCATATTTGAAATCCATGTCAAATATATTTTTTTCTTTTCCTTAATCATGCTTTCTAAATCTTCACTAAATTTCTCTACAAACTTGCTTTTTTCTTGCTCCACTCCTAGAACTTCTTAGCTGCTTCAAAAACAGCCTCTTTTAAATGATTGTACATTTCTTCGGGACTTTTATCTTCTGGGTTTTCTAGCTTATTCTTAATTCTGTCTTGGTAGAGAATCTCAACACTGTGTTGTTTTAAAAGGTCTGTTTTAAAATTTACATCGATTTCTTCAATTAAAAAGTCAGTATCTTTTTCAGTACATCTTCGTTTATTTCTAAAAGGAAAAACATGTTTGCACACTACCATATGATGATCAGTTCCACATTCTGGTTGACGGTATAACTCTTACATCATTCAGTTTAACTCTTCTTTCATTCTTCACCACAACTAAATCAATTACAGATTGAATATTTCTTACTGGATCTATTCGTGTATATTTGTGGATGTTTTTATGTTTAAACAACGTATTTCCTACACATTGTGGATGTTCCTTACATAGGTTGATTAATCTTTTTCCATTGTCATTAATATTTTCCTCTCCGTATTGACCTACTACTTCACGTTCTCTATTACCTACTCTGCTATTAAAATCCGCAATTAATATTATTTCATTTTGATACGGAATACTCGCTATAGTTTTGCTGAGGTCTTGAAAGAACTTATTCTTTTCATCTACAAGTGCATTATCATTTACGACATATACCCCTAAAATTGTTATCTTATGACGAAAAACGTTCATGTCTATTCTTAGTATCCTTTCATTAATATTCTCTATCTGTTTAATGAATTTTGTCCATTTACGTTTAATAAGGAAAGAGACTCCACTTCTTGCTCTAAACTCTTTGGGTACACCACTCCAAATATGAAGATATTCATTCAAAATTTCTTCCCCTGTCCCTTTTTCTTCGTTTCCGTAAGTATAATTATGTCCAGGTTCGTTTTTTCAATTTCTGAGATGACCTCCCTCTGCTTTGTTCGTAGGCCTTGTATATTCCATGTTCCAATTTTCATTGTCCGTTTTCGTAGCCTTTGTCGTAAATTTAATTTTGGTCCGGCCCAAAGCATATTTAAATCACTTTGAACTGAAGTTTTTTTTTATGGAGCCGCGATGTTAGCCCTGCGTCCAACCCCCATGCTTAATCCTGGAGGTAGATGTTTTTATTCAGGGTTGTCATCCCTTAAGAAAGTTGGTTTCACCACACCTACGGAGGCCCCCCTCCCCCTTGGTTTTCTGTCAGGGTTTCCTTCCCTTAGCTCATGGTTCCTGTTTTAAGGCGCCGGAAACTCGCCTTTCGTCCCACCCTTTTCGTTACTCTGTAGGTTCTCACGACGCAGAGCATCCAGGGCCACCACGAGGAGGTTTGGGAAGGGACTTGATGACTCAGCCTTACTACAAAGGTTCCCCATTACAGGAGAGCTTTTCCTGGTATTTAATGGTGTATACCTATGAGCCTCAGTATACCCTACCAGGGCCCGAGTCACCCATTAGCACCCATTACGACTGTTCTGGGAGTCAATCTTCTATTGCCAAACACAAAAGACCATGGGACGTTTGGCTCATGGAAAAGCAGGCTATTACAGCAGTCTCTCCATTGAACCAGAAGTATCAAAAAACATTATTTCAGATGAAGATTTTAAATTTTTATGTTCATGCTTCATGAAAGGGGTACACATTGACACCACTATTTCATTTGAGTCTTGTTCAAAGTACAATTTTGCTGCCTCAGTTTTACATTGTGAATTATATTTCTCAATAAAATTCTCCAGAGATTTCACATATGAATGCTTTCTGGTTCACCATGTAGTACCTTTTTAAATTCTACATAGTATTTGTTGAAAGCCTATCACAAAGAGGGCTTTCTACAAATTCACTGCAGCAATTCAAAACAGAAATGCTTGCTGTTTATCACAAACTTCTCCAGTATTTAGAAAAATTGTATAACTTTGAAAATTAGGTATTCCAAAACTTGAATTGTCTCAATCTTATTGACCGTGGAGCATCACTAACTTTAGAAGTCACATATCTTTGCATGTTATCACCATGGTGAAATGAAATCCCTCTTGAAGGTTTGTTCTCCCACACATTGAAAGAAGTGAGGGAGAAGGGAGGGAAAGACGGGAGGTCATCTCTTGCAAAATGAAAAGATTTTTTCTTTGAGAAATCTACTGAATGATGTTTGGACAGACAAACCAACAGGAGGAGGTTGAGTCAATTCGAAGCCAGCTGTGCATTTTCTTAATATCCATATGTGTTCAGAAGTTAAATAAGTATTAAAAAAACAAAATTAAGTAAAAGTTCAAACAACTCAGAAATATTGTTGAAAATAGTTAATAAATAAAGTTAAATAATAAAATGGTTTCAAATCAAAGAATGTTATCAAATGATAATTGCAGTAAAGCAAACGACTGTGATGTTAGCCTATTTAATTATAAATTATTGGGAACTATGCCGAAGATTTTCTTGCATTGAAGCATATTAGTACATGTACAAGTAATAATTATTCAAAAATGTATCATTATTATTCAAAGATCACCTTCTCCCCTCCTTCACTATTTACCTGAAAATATTTCTGGCTACCTTACTCATGAAGGTTGCAATTCAAGAACTGAAACAATTGTGCAACTTTAAGATTACTTATTTTAGTCAACTGTCCAGCAGCTCAATACATAAAATTTTTGTCGCACATTTATGAGCAATTATTGTAGCCTAACTTAACAAAATAGCATATGCCTATATCATCATCCAAATCTTATTATCTTTTCATAAACGTTCATAAGTCATTAGGTTAGTTTTCTGCCTGTTAATGTACAATGAATTTGTTATTACAACTCATTACCCAATCAAATTACAATTCATTGTTCTTAAGCATGAACCTGATTGGATTGCATTTACATAATCTTGTTCTAGACATGTTTTATTTCTACAGCTGCTGTACTTTCACAATCATTTCTATTATTTTTATAGTACCAAAATTCCTTGTAAGATTAGGAAGCACTAGTTTTAAGTGTGGTAAGTTAATATTGATTATAATGTTCTCTAAGTTGCATTACTTCGTAACAATGATTCACTTAATATTGATTTTGAGCAAAAAAAAG
Organism: Gryllus longicercus; assembly: GCA_038098605.1. Classification (NCBI taxonomy): domain Eukaryota; kingdom Metazoa; phylum Arthropoda; class Insecta; order Orthoptera; family Gryllidae; genus Gryllus; species Gryllus longicercus. Next base: position 976,975 of record JAZDUA010000518.1, on the reverse strand, counting down.
TATGTCAATGTTTGGTAGTAATACGTTGAATGAGAAAATTCATCTGATAACCACACCGTTCTTCTCTTTTGATATCTGTATTTACAAAACGGGTTGCAAATTATCTCTCATTTATTTCACATCTCGCAATTGAAAATTCAGCTCCGAACTCTTTTATTCATTAACCAACCTTGATAAATCTCACAAATATTCTCACAAGCACCGTACGCTTGTTTTCGTTTATCACTAGACGCCACTAGACTTGTGTACTATTGCCACTTGTGTTTTCCGGTCTTTTCGGAGCCAGCATCAACTGTCTCCGACTGTTGAGAGTTCAGAGCAGTTCAGAGAGCTTCTGTCCGCATGTGTTTCGTGTGCTATCATCATTGGCCAATCACAGAGCTCTAAATTAAGTGCTATACATTAGTCTAGTGGAACGTCGAAACACGCGGTCCGGCCAGCTTTCTGCCCCGCCGCCCCAACAATAGAGTATGGATGGATTTTGATGGCCTCTTAAGACCCATTCACAATGCAAACATAAACATAAGCATGGCGTTAACATAAAAGGTAGGACTACGTCCATAAGCGGACTCATTCACAATGCGTTCGCATAAGCATAACACGTAAAACAACTTAAAAGCTTGCAAACTTCGAGCTTCTGTGCTTATGCCTAAGTAAGACATAAGAAATGAACTAATCACAGAAGGGTAACTCAAAATCGAGAATCGAAATTAGAGCGAAGTTTATAGAAGAACTAACGCCATATGGGCAATGGACAGTCAATACTACTGTAGCGTCGTGCCACGCTCAAAACAGACAACCACGTGGAAATCGGCGACCACCGCCGGATGTTAAACAAAGGGCGGTGTGATGTCGCACTGGGACTTTCCGTGGACGTAGCGGGCCCAGAGCGACATTGGGGAGGAGGCAATGGGGGCGGCGGGTAGCGCCAAAAGGGCCTATATAAGGCCAGGAGAACAATGCCCCAGTCTTCTTGTTCTAGCGGCGTCGGCGACAGGTGAAGCGCGTGTCTGTGCGTGTACGTGCACTAGGGCGAGGGGCCCGCAATTCATTGTCGTGACTTGCGAGACGCGTAGATGGTCTCAAAGTAGAGCGGCTTCATACAGGGAACATCGGTGGTATGTTGCAGTGTGGTAGCCGTTTTTAAATTATCTCTCCTTATAGTGGGTCTATTTATTTAGTTTATTGTGAGCAGGGTAGTTCTTAAATTGAGACTACGGTCTAGATTGTTAATAAATCTACTGTGTTACAAACCACTCTCGTCTGTGTTCAATTACACCCGTATGACGCCACACCACGCAGTTAGGTCGGCCATAGCGTGTTTTTATTTGTTTGTTTTTTTCATTTGCGCGGGCGTGGTATTTTTAGCACCGTGACTTTTTCAAAGACACCCGTGTCAAAATGCGTCGTTCCAAAACACACGTCGACCAAACGGTTTCTTTTTCAAAACAATATCTTGATATGAAGATTGCCGCGTACGACGCAGCTGCATCGCATTCCACAGACCGCGAAGACAAAACATGCCGTTCCGCCCCTCCCCGGCCCCATGTATGGACCGTGTATGGACCGTGTATGAACCGTCAGCAACGAAAATGCAACGGCAATTTTTTGTGTATGAGAAATTGATTCGAATATCGCTCCGCCACCGTTCGTTGTAGCTGATTTTAAGGGGAGATTCCACCCGATATATGAGTGGAATCGAATTTTGTGTTTTAATCTTCAAATATCCCCAGACTTTTCTGAACAATCTGATATTTTTTCATTGAATTTTTTTTAAAATTTTTGTTATTGCGTTTTGAATGTGCATTGGCATTCAAGGGCTGCTGTTTTACAAGTTCCATGGTTTCACAAAGACAGGCATAGTTCTGAAACTATGGACTCACGAAAGCTGTGTTTTTCACTGTTTCATATTATCTTGTTGTTTTTTTTTGTAATTTGGCGGGCGTGTTGTTCTGTGGTTTAAAGTTAAATGTTAATTTCTCTCTCAAGAGGTAAGCGGTGGGATAGCCTGGTGTGTGAAGGAAATGCCAACTAGTTCGACTCAAATGACAAAACCGAGAGGTGTTTTAAATAGAATGTGAATATAGGATATAAATGCAATGTAAAGACAGTTGACTTTAACAATGTATGTAATGCGTAAAATACGTTTAGTAACGTAAATCTTAACTCCAGAATTGATACAGTCAAGCCCCCCTCTCTGCAATGATCTCAGCAAAGAAAATGACCAAAAAGAGACAGAAAAAGAATAGAAAACCGCTTCTAGATGCCAGCAATAACGAACATAATTCACAACATGGAGAAGGTTGTTTTTCTGTAAAATAATACAACAAATATGCTGGGTAATTCCTAGTAAACATTTTAGGAGCGTTTTCCGCAAAACAGCTTTTTCGTTACAAATGCCCCATTTTCTCATAAACTATTAAACCCATTTTATTGATTCATTTACAGATTACTCAACTAGACAACGTAAAGCTGTGGATCTCCATTTGTGAAGTTAGCATTATTTATTTCAATTTTGTAAAATAATTTGTCATTAAATTTTCGTGGGGAAATGGAGGTCCGAGAAAAAATTATTTATTTTATTTATTTACATAAAAAAACAGTTAAAACTGTGTGACATGCTTTGGGGAGCTGTTTAATTGAAGTTACATTTATATCCAGAAACGAAATAAGGGGCCATCTCAGCATTTGCTCGAGAATCAGGGAAACTGAACGAAAACCGGGCCGAGATGGGGGTCATTGATCCAGAAGCTGAAGTACAATACTTGTAACAGGGTTTTTAGAATTGTACAAACCAAATGGTAAATAATACACTAAATGTCGTTGCTAAAATGAATATTACTTTCTTTTGGGTACTCGGAATAGTCTCTAATTGTATACATGAAAAGTTGAGCAGCAGAAAAGATTTTATTTGGGGCTTTTGTATCGAATTTAATCGTTTAATGTCATCTGGCAAGATGTTGTAAAATAATGTTAGTTATGTGATAGACAAAGGGCGCCACCTTGCGAGCGCGCCAGAAACTACTGCGACGGCCTGACTGCAGGCCGCTTGAGAGAGACGCTGGACGCCGGACACGCGGTGACGAACGTGCTACGCTCGTCTCATACTCATATTGTGTATTCCAAAGTTAACTAATAAACGCCATTCCAATTATGTATCGTGTGTTGTTATTCATACAACAATGTCCATGAATTGTGTGTGAATTTTTTGTAGTGAGCTGTTGATACTGTCCCCTGCTGAATATAATAACTACGTCGAGTGTTGTAGCTGTAGACATCAGCGTTCGCTGAAAATATATTGCCGCCCTTAAATAAGTCATTTTTGACCAAAACCACTGATCCATATATGAAGAGACAAGGTAATGGTAAGAAACTTATATTAATAAAGAGAGGCCTACAAGAATCACGTGGGTGGGATTTGTTTATTATTCGTACAATTCTTTCTTATAATCTAAAAGTCTGGGAGCTATAATATGTATTTCCCCAAAATATTGTGCCATATCTCTGGTGGGAATAAACATTCGCGAAATATACACAACGAGCAGTACGGATGATGGCTGAATATGACATAATTCTGAAAATATAGCATAAAGAACATTTAGTGTTCATTGAAATGAAAGTTACATTTAAGGTTTGACTGAATTGAAAGACCTAAAAATTTCGTTACCTTAACATCAGTCAATGGGTCGCTGTTCAGTTTTAGTGACGTGTCGAGCTGTTTATTTGAAATGGAGAACTGCATTGAAAGTTTTCTTTTCATTTACCATTAATTTGTTTTTTCGAAACCAATTTGAAATATCAGATATAGTACTATTTACGGTTTCTTTATTGCAAAGAATATTCGTATCATTCTTTAAGAGAACTGTTTTTCCCTTTCTAATCCTCGAGGGCATATCGTTTACGTACAGTAGGAAGAGAATAGGGTCTAAAATCGAACCCTGCGGGACTCCACATGCAATTGACAAAGAATCAGAAAGGTGTGTACATAATGTTCTATTATTTCAGTAAGGTATTTCTACTCTCTCAGATCATTTTTAAGGTACGAACATAACCAATTTAGGGCAACACCACGAATTCCAATCGAAAGTAATTTTGAGAGTAAAATGTTATGATCAATGACCTCAAAAGCTTTTGAAAGATCTAGAAATATTCCAGTAGGTGCTTCATTTTGATCCATGGATGAGGCGACATCTTTAAGAAAAGAAAATATGGCTGTTTGCGTAGATTTTGATTTTCAAAACCCATGTTGGCAATCTGAAAACGCGTGTTGTTTACTAAGAAAGGTTTTCATTCGTACTGTAATATTTTTGAAAAAAACAACAAAAGAGAAATTTGTCGATAATTTTGAATATAATTTTTGTTGCCTTTTTTGAATAGCGCCAAATCTTAGCTGTTTTAAAAATATCTGGAAACTTTCATGTTCATAAGGATACAGTAAATATGTAAGTTAGCGGGTGTATTATGGCACAAGTCAACAAACAATCCGGAAATTCACCTAAACAAGTCGAATATATATTTTTAGTCTACCGATTATTTTGAGAATCGTGTTTAAATTTTTTTGGGAAACGTCAGATGCTGAATTTTGTGGCTGAAGACCCTTAGTGAGATCGGCAGCAATCTTCTAAAAGTATTGGTTAAAGAGACTAGCCACTGTTGTGGGATTGTTCACATTTCTATTATTATCCCTTAAAACAAAATTCTCTACATGGTTTCTAGTTGATTTGGCCGCTTTTTTACTATATTCCTCCTTGCTTTTGTTTTATTATTTGAGTTCAAAATATCCTGATCATGTTTCATGATTTTAGTCTGCCTTATGACTTTTCTTAACAATGATTTGTATTTTTAAAGTAGAGGAGGAAATTTTGAGATATTTATGATGATTAAAAATGAAAGATTTCGTTTGTTTTTACATGATGTCCTAATCCGAGAATTGCTTTTGCATGAAAAATTTAATTTTCTTTTTTGAAGAGGAAAGCAAGTGTTAAAATGAAATGGAAACGTTGAAAAACAAGAATAATATTTATTGTTTGTATCGACCGCTTTGTAACGTCCCGTGACTCACGGAGCAAGTAATTGATGAATAATTTTATTTTACTTTTAGTGAAGAGTCTACTCGTACGTGTATTATTTATTACGTGTCAGTGTTCGCATCATGATCACTGTATACTAATTTTTTTTTGTTTCAATTTCATATCGAGTAGTGGTTTTGTTAATTATTATTTGATTGATAGCCTTATTTGAATTTAGTGTGATACGTATACGTACATTTCTTGTAATATCTAAACTGAAGGAATGAATTCAGTTGAGAAACTACTTTTTCTCGTAAGATTAGACCAGAAAATCAATGTTAAAATCTCTGCATAGGACAATGGATTCAAATAGCGATTGTTGACTTTGTTTAGCGTTTTCTCCAGTTTTTTTAAGAACATTATATAATCTACTGCTCTCTTTGTTGGAGGCCTGTAGATGATCATTCTAACGATGTGCTATAAATATTATGCAATTATAAAGACTTCTAAAATATACAAGAACATGCACTATAGATATTACATTTCTCACCGGAGAAACATTGTTCGATGGACATATTATAATATGCATACAGGGTGATTCATTCCTCGTTGCTATTACGCCGGGACTTCATCGCATGTAATGTATAGAAACAATTTGCCAAAATTGGATACTCTTCGTCGTTTGGTTTTGTAAACAATTATCGGTTAACTTTGGAGTGTGCGCTTGTGCTCGTGTAATACAGGCTATGGCAAGTGAGAGACCGGCTTCACCTCGCGTTGGGGCTGGCGAATGCTCTGGAAAACTCAACTGTTATACTATACGAGAAGCCCCTGAAGCGAGCTCAAGGAAAATAAAGCGCGAGGTCAGCGGATTACAGTCCCTCGTCTTGCGAACAATTCATGCGGAGCGATTACGACTCTTCCCTTGCACATTTGCATTTGCGCAGTAGAGACTTATTACGTGGTTCAATTCTCTAGACATTTCCTGTGCAAATGTAAGGAAAACCAGGAATTCCATTCTGTGGTCAGATGCGTGTTTCACAAGAACTAGCATAATTAATGAATAATTTGCATGTGAGGGTCGAGGAAAATTCGCATGTTGCAACATAGTGTAGCTCACCAAGAGCGATTATCTCTAAATGTGTCGGTTGGCATTGCGGATGAATTTATTTTCACTTCTTGCGTTTACGAGGTGTTCAGTATTTGAATTTGGTAACTCAGTTACCCCATCGCGTTTGTAGCTGGGGCCAACGAAAAAACGCACAATTCTGCAAAGTGTGCGCGTCACAGAGGCCGTGCGGCACAAATTCCTATCTTGCGTTCACGCAAGAGGAGGCCATTTTGAACACGTGTAGAGCCCCTGTTACACGAGGTGAAAATGCGACATTTTGGCTGTATACGCAAATATTATAAACTGTCCAAAAACACTTAAATAATTTTTTTCTCTCATTTCATATCTGTTAGATAAGTTGGCAATTTTTCAACATGGTCAAATATTTAAAGTAATATTTGGGTTACCGTTTTTGCAAAACATGATTAATGACAAAAACATTTTTTTCAAAATTTTGAATAGGGTTTAAACAATTTCCTTTTGTTTACATGAATAACAAGTGTACTCTATCACTGGGACCTGTATGAGCAACGAGAGCTGAATATGTAAATGTAATTGAAAGAAAGTTCTTATTACATAACTATCCTACCCCTAGAAATGCGTTTCAATAAATTAACAATGTTCAATACAATTTTATTAAAACATTTATAATTTTCTAATACTATCTGGACATTACAATACAAGAGTAATACAAAATTATCGTTAAAGGAGAATTTGTTCTTTTTCTCTATCCTGTTTTTTAAATGTGAAAGCGAAATGGCGATTTTGAAAAGACCTAGGTACTGGGGCCTGTTCTAGCTCTTTCTTATGTTCACGAGGAAAACCGAACGGGATGCACAGGCGAACGCAGCATAAATTAAGAGGGGAGCAACCACATTTCTGGAACCCCTTTTCCATTGAACTTTTTTATTTACATGACATATTTACCTAGTAAATGAGTTGAGTATTCTTCAATGAGAATGAAATAATAAATTTAATAATACAATTAATAAATACGATTATAATAAATTCGATTAAATATTAATGTATTATGTTAATATATTTCAACTGTTGCCACATGACTTGGAGAGTCTCTTCCCCAAATGTATAACAATTTCCTAAAATGTCACTTTCAAGTAGGGCTAATCTTGTATTGAACATACAGGAAATAAAATGTTTTTATGTCAGCTATGAGGCCAGGGACTCATACATGAGGCTATGAGGTCACGAGGAGCCAAGGCTCATTTGAAACCTTCTAGGGAGAACACAGTCGCCCCTGCCCTTCCCCCAGGCTTACGCATATAGGTCACTGCCTTTCTGCTGGCAAAGAGCTTAGAAAACGTTGATCGAGGGATGCAATCGAGATACGCCCTCACGGACCGTTTCTGAGGCGAAGTTCCAGAGTATTGCGAGCGTCTTGGAAGACCGTGCTGGTGCGCGTCTGATACCGGATACGATCCATTTTTATAAGTTTATAAATTAGTATACTACAGTGTGCGTGAAAACTTGAAGTAGTACATTACGTGAATATGTCTGGTCTATGCGAAGTCTGATCAACGTCTGATCCTGGTCTGATCTGTATGAAGTCCGATGTACTTCGATTTAAACAGACTCGGTTGACGTAAATCAGCTGATAGGGTGTCATCTAATCGGGAGCTTGGATGACACCTACAGTATGACGTTTAAGTTTCCGATTGGATGACACCGTAACAGTTTATTAAACGTCAACAGATTCTGTAAATAAATCGAAGTATAGCTGCGCGTCCGTTGAATTTAGGAAATCTAAAATGTTATTTTCGAAAAATTTCCAATGCGCACCTGGGGTAACATCGAGATTCCCGGTAGGGAATCAGTCTGCTAATAGTGGTAGTCGTAATGTATCTAATAAAATTCTTGAAGAATATAATAAATTTATGGAATGGTTGTGTGCCCCATGGTGGAAATATTTCCACCATGACGTGCCCGAAAAAGAGCGAGATCTGAGCGGGAAATTGCACGATGTGGTTACATGAAACAAACCAATTTAAAACACAATAGATGAAGATTTGAACACCAACTTTGTTACGTGAGATTTAACTATACACGTTCAGTCAAAAAATCTAATAATCCTTGACCGCCCCAAGACGTTTGTAACTTTTATTTGATCCACCTATATACAATGGGTGGCCATTAAATTAGGAATTTTCTTTAAATTTTACAAATGTCCTGTTCTATTCAGAACACCTAATGGATATAATGGAGCAGCATGGCGGCAAAAATCCGCATGGGGTCCGATTAGCGTAATTACGGTTTTTGAGGTAGGAAGTTAGGACTTCTGCAACATAAATTGGAAGTTGTCGTGGCAGATGTTCTACGAGGAGCGTTTGGTAGCTCCTGTGCAAATACTGCGGCGAGACTGAAGTGAGATATAATTTGAACTTAGTTGATGTAATTTTGTAAGATATTGTAAATTTGTTTATGCTGATAATAGTGCAGTAATTAAAATATAGAAGTAAGAGTATGGATATGTGAAATATGACCTACCCAAAACACTAGTAAATTGTTTCGCAAATGCCTGACAGAAGTCAGCACAAATTAAAAGACATTATTTTGACGATTGGGGTAAGGGTCTGCATTCACGTCGGGGCAAGAATCCTGGTGCGGACTTCTGCCCTACCAATTATAGAGCATGTTGAAATTTATACAGAAAGAGTCATCACCTAATTCTAAGTAGCGGAACTGTTTGGTAAATCGTACGTGAAGAATTGTACGATTTAAAAGGCTGCTAAAGCTTTTTAAGTCTGTAATATTGTGCCCAATGACAAATTCATATTCGGGGAGAAAGTCTTTCTTCCTTCACAGGAACAGATCAGAGACCCAATTTCCCCGCTGCTCTTACAGATGAGATGGCATTAAATGAAGATCCTGAAGAAGGTAGCCATGTGATCAAACCATAAATCACTCACCGGAGCCATCGTCATCTTTACTGTCTGAGAAAAGTCACAACATCTCCTCAGGAAGGCGATTCTCCAAATTGTGAAACTTCAGAGAATCGTGGTTAACATTACACGTCATCGGACATTATGTCCATCCGAAAGACAGGATTGAATAGAAAACGAACGCGACGAAGACAGAAGTTCCTGTTACATAAATACATAAATACATAAATAGATAAATACATAAATAGATAAATACATAGATACATAGATACATAGATACATAAATACATAAATACATAAATACATAAATACATAAATACATAAATACATAAATACATAAATACATAAATACATAAATACATAAATACATAAATACATAAATACATAAATACATAAATACATAAATACATAAATACATAAATACATAAATACATAAATACATAAATACATAAATACATAAATACATAAATACATAAATACATAAATACATAAATACATAAATACATAAATACATAAATACATAAATACATAAATACATAAATACATAAATACATAAATACATAAATACATAAATACATAAATACATAAATACATAAATACATAAATACATAAATACATAAATACATAAATACATAAATACATAAATACATAAATACATAAATACATAAATACATAAATACATAAATACATAAATACATAAATACATAAATACATAAATACATAAATACATAAATACATAAATACATAAATACATAAATACATAAATACATAAATACATAAATACATAAATACATAAATACATAAATACATAAATACATAAATAAATAAATTTATTGATGGCGAGGCTCAGGCCATTTAGCCTGCTCTTCCGCCTAACCATTAAAATGTACTAACATCGTCACTTCACAAGACTGCACTGGATAATAAACAACCCGGAAATGCCAATAAGAAATCGAAAATATAGCTTATTCGCAAACTGCACAAACAAGAGGAGGGAAATAATAAACCAGTTGTCACTGAAAATACTTCGACTGGCCTATGCCTTACTTGCGAAATGGAATTGAGGACCCTACAGCGAAGACCAATGTGATTCGCGTAAATAGTGGTGGCTTGAAAAATGCGCTTCCTAAGAGGGAGGGCAATTTCTGTGTGATTTGTGTGAGAATTAATGTATACAGTAAATTTATTATGAGATTTAATTTTGTATCGGAGTATAATTTTAATTGAAGACTTTATTATGACCTTTTAGTATCTATGTGTGACATTTTATCATTTACTAATAAAGCTGATGTTATATTAATTTAATGCGTTTGAGCATTGTAAACATTGTTAATTTATTTCTAAGTAAGTTTAGATGTTCTGTATACTCGAACATTTGCCGCTTTTGTTAGGGACTTTTATCCCGTAGCTGGGGCAAAAGTCCGAACACTGCACTTCCTTCTTTAATGATTTTTTACACATTATATTTAAAGATACGCCATTCTTGTTTGGACAGTTTATTCTTCATACATTCAAGTATAGCTGTGTAAAAACCGAATCAATACACCAATAACACAAGCGAAAACTCACTTATATATACAAAGTACCGACTCTTGCCTCGCGTTACCCTAATGCTTGAAACTTTGATAATAAGTTATGATAACATTCTTCCAATGCTGGAAAACAATTTTTTTGTTATCTATTCTCCTTTCATTTTTGAAATCGACCGATAGACGATATTGTGCAACTGCTCGCTTCCAGTGGATTCTTATGTTTCAGTTGTTAAGGAGTTGATCGATCTGACAAGTAGCAAGTTTCGTATATAAGGATTGGATCAAGGACCTTGCTCCTGCTTAAAGTCACCAATAAGGAATAAAAATAAACACAAACGTTTATTTGTTCGTACAACTATTTAGAAACCAAACAAAAAAGAAAATCACAAACAACACAAGCAATGTAACGGGTGAACGCCTCTTCTTTCCGTATGCCCTACCAAGGGCGCTTCGTGATGACGCCCGCCCGCGACAGGGGCACGCGCCGCGTCACCGCGCCGAGGTACCCGGCGGCGGGGCGGACGAGGCAAAACGGCGCCGGGGCGGGTTAGTGTCGCCTCACGGCGAAGGGCGGCGCCGGGACGGGCGCGGCGGCGCCCCGAAGGCCAGATTGACGGTGCGCTGCGATCCTGCCTTCAACTCACTGACTCGACTCGCTGACATCTCTGTCTCACCGTCTGCCTGGCACTCGCCGTCCCCATGTCTCTCACTCTCTGAATGCCAGACTGTCTCCCTTCTTCGCGCCCCCCCTCGCTCCCCACTGCCGCCACTCTACGCCACCCCTGCTGCCTCCCCGCCACACTTCCCCAATGTCTTCCCCCCACTGGTTCGTCGCCGACGTTTCGGCTCGTGCAGATTATGTGACGTAGCCGACGGCGTCATTATATTTAATTAAAATACTTCTGTTCAAAAATAGAAACGCAACAAATAAGGATCAATATAAGATCTTTATAACGACTTTTGAGATTGTCGATTAGGTTCGATTAGACCTAACCCCTTGCGGGGTCTTTTGAATTGTGGGCTTCTGGTGGGTTGTTCTTTTGGGCTTTTGACTCCTCTCCCTCGTACGGGAACGGGGATCGGGAACGGGGTTGTTGGTAGACGCGTTATTTTGTTCATGGCGAGAAGAGTTGCTTTATTAGGGTTTTGGATGATGCGGGTGGGGAATGGGAGGGACAGGGACGGGGTGTGATGAGGGGGGAGGTGAACAAGGGGGTAGAGAAAGGAGGCGGCGGAGTTGTCGACTGCAGAGTTGCCGACGGCGTCTTCAGCTGTCAGTCACTTTTACAGTTTGTCGACAGTTAGTTAGTCGTTTCTTTGTCTTTGCACTCTGGCTTAGGTGATAAGAGGGGAAAGTTGGAGGATGCTTTTTCCGGGTGTAAGGGATGCTTTCTCCGGGTGTGTCGGGGTGGGTTTCTGAGGATGTGATAGTGAGGGCGGATTAGGTCTCCGAATAGGGGGTTGTTATATATATATATATATATATATATATATATATATATATATATATATATATATATATATATATATATTGATTTGGACCATTGCGGAGTTGTGGAGGTATGTGAGGAGAGGGGGTATTTTGTTTTGGTATCGTATGGAGTTGTAAATGGTATACATGGGTGGGCGGAAGATGAGGCGGATGTTGTTGTTTTCGACGCGGATTAAATTTGTGTGGGTGGTGTGGGATGTAGCGAAACAGGTGGGATGGGCATATGATAGGACGGAACGGATATAGTTGTAGGTTTGAATTTTTCTCATGGTGGGTATGGAGGTGACGATGGAGTATAAGATATTGGTGATCCTGGTTGCTTTGACAGAAATTTTAGGATATTTCTGGTTGTCCAGGGGATAGGTTACTTTTGGCAGTTTGGTTAAGGTGGTTTGGATGAAGGGTTGGATGGGTATGTTTTGTACGAAAACAGAATGGCTTGGATTTGAATGGATTTATGGTAATGGAGTATTGAGAGGCTCAGAGGTGGAAGTTGTTTAGGAATTCTTGGAGGTACGATAAGGATTGGCTTAGGGAACGGAAGGATGCTAGGAAGGCTAGGTCATCGGCATAAAGGAAGGTTTTCACTCCTGGTGAGTGGGCCGTCATTTATATAAATGGAAAATATGATGGGGGATAGCACAGCGCCCTGTGGGACGTCGGCTTGGATTCAATAATTGCGAGAGGTTTTTGACAGGTGTCGGATGTGGAAGGAGAGATGGTTTAAATAAGTTTGAAGTATGGTGTGGATATGATCGGGAATATAGGGTCGGATGTTCATGAAAAGGTTTCGTTGGGAGACGGTGTGGTAGGTTTGAGTAAGGTCGGTGAAAATGGAAGGGATTTCTTTTAGCCGTGGAGAGGAGTGGCTAGGGACACGTTGAGGGTTTGGAGGGACGCGGAGCGACCCTCACGGAATCCAAATTGTGTGGTGGTTATTATGGGATCATGGATAGGTGTTAGGTGAAACAGGATGATCTTTTCGAATATTTTACTTAGGATGGTGGCAGGCTGATGGGATGGTGTTTAGATTAGAGCCGATGATCCTTGCCGGGTTTGGGGATCATGGTAACGCGAGCGATCCTCCAGACAGAGGGGAACTGAGACAGTCTGAGAAACGAGTTCAGGATGAGGGTGATCAGTTCTTATTGATGGGGCGGTCGCACGCGTCCGGTGGCGACGCGTATTTGTATTATTTATATTGTGAAGAACGCCGCTGTGAAGAACGCCAGGAAAACGTACCGTTTTCCTCTACAAGCGTGCGCTTGCGGGACACCTGGGACGCCGTGGAATCCAGCCCTTTTGTTTCGGTGCTACCCGCGCCAGGCCACACCCTGTGAATTCAGGTGACGCTCGGGTTTCTCAGAATTTGGCAAGGCACGGGTGTCCGACGACGGTGCCGCGATAGGGCGGAAGAAACCGCGTGACGCGGGCCCGCCAATCGCGGGAAATGAAGCGGGGGAGGGACACGTGATCCTTGGAGCATACGTGGCGAACTGACGACGCACGCTCGTTTATTCCGTTTGGGGCAATCAGTCATCAACATTCTGCTTGATGCACTCAGCGCTAAACATTCGGTTTTGGGGCATTCTGCTTCCACTTAGGACGCGGCGCCGCCCTAATGCCTTGCCACACCTCCCACCGACTCGGGGACGCTGACTCAACAATCGCAGTGGGCCATGCATAGAAGTGACGACGGGCTCCGGCCGTGAGTCGCGCCGCCTCCGCCCGGACCGGCGCAGTAGCGCCACGATCAGCGCCTCCGCGCCGCCTCGAACTGATAACAAAATCAAGTCACATAAATCGTGTATTATCAGTTACAGAATAGATTCCTCCGTCCAAATTCTTTGGAACGACCGCCTGACCCCGCCGCCGCCGCCGCCTGCTGCCCGACCGCCGCACGGTGGGGCCAAATGCCAAAAAGCTGGCCAAAAGTCCAAAAAAAAAGTTACTAGATAGGGATTTTGTCGTTGCTACTTCAATAGGTTGGTATTTGGGCCGTTGAATTCCGCAATTAGTAACGGTTTCTCTCTTATACTTGAGGTAAGAGATCAGTTCAAAGTTGGGCCTCGAGCGATCGATATCGGTCAGCTGTGAAACATGTTTTCAGAACCTTTGTGTTTCGAAGGATAGAGAAGCGTGCAGTCGGCCGAATTCAATAAAACAAAATGGAATCTATTCCTGAGAGTAAGTAGAAACATAATATGTATACTTAATTTTTTTAAAAATAATTTGTTAATGTAATAATTAACGTTGATTGTTGGCGAAAAATGAAAATGCTATAATCAAAAATTTGTGTTTAAAATGAAAAATAACTATGTGCACCGTCGTGCGGGGCTAAAAACTTAACATGACATTATTCGAAATGTTATTCTCTGTGAGAATCACAAAAAAACAGCTGCCCGTAGCTGCCGTTTTAGTGCCTGTGACAAATTTTCGTAGCGCGTGCAACATGTAGAAATACAAACTTTTGATGATTTTGTTCGCCATATTGGTCCGCCATTTTGTTTTTTAGCATTTTTATTCAATATTTATTAATCAGCATGCTTATAAACCCAAATCAACTCATTTTTAATTATAAACACGATCATTTCGTGTTAAAAATGGAAAAAATTGATGATTTGGTCCGCCATATTAGTCCGCCATTTTGTTTTTTGGCATTTTCATTCAAGGTTATTAATTAGCATCCTTAAAAATTCAAACTAACTCTTCTTTACTTATAAACATAATAATGTTGTGTTAAAAATACAAACTTATGGTAATTTTGTCCGCCATATTGGTCCGCCATTTTGTTTTTTTATGCATTTTTATTTAATATTATTAATCAGCATGCTTATAAACCCGAATGAACTCATTTTTAATTTTAAACACGATCATTTTGTGTTAAAAATGAAGAAAATGATGATTTTGTCCGCCATATTGGTCCGCCATTTTGTTTTTTTGGCATTTTCATTCAAGATTATTTATCAGCATCCTTAAAAACCCGAATGAACTCATTTTTACTTATAAGTATGATCATTTTGTGTTAAAAATACAAAATTTTGATAATTTTATCCGCCATATTGGTCCGCCATTTTGTTTTTCGGAATTTTTATTACAGATTATTAATTAGAATGATCATAAACCTCTGAATACAAAGTTTCAGTCAAATCGTACAACGCTTTCGACTTTTGACCAGCTTTTTGGCATTTGGCCCCACCGTGCGCCGCGCTGACGGACAATGCACCGAGGTGGGGCACCGACCGCCGCTGCCTCATCACTTCCAGACGCCGGGACCCTTTAATTTATATTAAGGAAATATCTTCAATGGCTTTAATGTAATTTGAACTACCACGGACTGGACATCCTCGTTGAGCACATTGAAATCCAATTTTATGGAATATATTTATCCGTATACACTTATACATGTGGCATAGATCCCATTTTCACTGTTAACTCTGAATTTCTCAAAGTTGCAAAAGTTTGAATTTCCTTCGGCGTCTTCCTACTACTACAAAATTGAAGATAGAGATTATTCTTTTATATAAAATTTATTCTCCATATTTAGTTGTTTCAATAAAGTCATGTACATTTTTTTGAAACTTTTAGTAGTTTTCTTGCAGCATGAGCAATTTTAAATTAGTGGTGCTACCAAAGCACATACTTTCTCACAATATTCCTAAACGCTATGGAATATTTTATTGATTGGAATATTATATTGAACAATTGATTTGATGTGACATCTTTTACAATGAGAAGAGAGTTGTAAACTTGTTTAAAATTTCAAAGTATAAAAATGACATACAGACTCATCCATTTTATTTAGAATCTTAATAAATTGTATATGTGAGTAGAATTACTAACATGATTTTCAATAAAGTTCCTGAAATTCTCTAGCGTATTCAGTGGCAGCAGATAGTTGTGACAAATAATTATCCCCGAGCCTGTCTCGAACCAGCGGCCATCCCCCAAAAACGCCGAATCCGATCCCGGCCATTTAACAACTTCGGCCACCCGCTTTATACAGGGAATTGGCACTTCTACAATAGTCATACACGCCGAAACAACAATTGATTTGATCGTTCATACGTTTTACAAAACCAATAAGAGATGTGAAAAATTGTTTAAAAATTGAAAATTCGAAAATCACATACAGACACTTCCAATTTATTTATCTTGCGATTAGAATTCTTTCAATTATATGTCGAAGTATACCCAAAACGTCGAAGTATACCCTTTATGTATGTAGTCTGAGTGATAGAGATTCCCTTCTTGTCTCTAATGAAGTCCATGCCTAGGCAATGCCTTAAATCGCCCAGTTCGTTCAATTCAAATATCCGGCTCAGGTACTCTCTGCAACTACCGATATCCTCCAAAATTCTGAGAGATGACAAGGATATCGACGACATACACTACAATTATGCGTTGATGACCACTCGGCTTCTTCACATAAACACAGGGATCCGAGTCGGTTGGTGATGCGCCAAAGTTGCGAAGCTCTTTGTCCAATGGTTTGTGCCACACTCGACCTGCCTGACGCAGCCCGTAGAGAGCTTTATTCATGTAACAAACCTTGTTACTCTTGAACAACCTCCCGACCATGTCTTCAGCCGTCTTCTTGATGTCGCTGTTCTTCTGCTCCCTCCGGTGATCAACTCCAACATATCCACGGTGTATTCTGGTACCTTCAGGTATACCTCCTCTTCCAGGGCGCTGTTGAGATACTCTGTTGAAATGTCGAATTGCTGGATGTGCATAGTTTCCCGTACTGCAAGAGCTACAGCCAACTGAATTGATTTATTACGCGCGACAGGCGCGAAAGTCACCCGGAAATTCGTACCAGGCCGTTGAGAAAAACCTCGCGCTGCGATTCTTGCTTTCCTCTTCTCAAAGCTTACCGTCGACCCCGTTCTTGTTGCGTAACACGACTCTGCTTCCGACGACCTCCCGATTCTCTGGTCAATCCACGACGGTCCAGGTGTCGTTTTTCAAGATGGATGTCATCTCGTTCGCCATAGCTTCCATCCCCTCAGCAGCTTCCGCACTAGAGATAGCTTGCCTCAGAGGAATTTCTGACACAAATGTGTAGCATCCGTCCGCTTGATCTTGCTGGACAGTAACCTCATTGTACTGTTTCCTAGGTCTGCCTGGCTGTCCTGTCTTCACCTTCCGCGATCTTCCTGGTCCTCGACTGGAGGTCGCCCGTTGGACTTCTTCCAGTAAATCTTCGGGCTCAAAAACACGAAAATCGGGTTCGGTGCCTGACTCTCCCTCTAGCGAACACTCGTCTGACTCGAAACCTCGAAAACCGGGTTTGGAGCCAGATTCATCACTCTCTTCGTTCGTCGTGAAGTTCAGCGAGTCCTTCGAAGCTCCTGGCCTGTCTTGATAAAGTCCATTTGGAGTCAAATCATCCTTGCCGAAGACTACAAAGCCACGGAAGTGCAGACACTGCTAACCTAAGCTAGACCGAAGTTCTGTTTATTCCTAACAGTCATTATGTAAAGTACCCCCAAAATTAAAGTATCGCTTTTAAATTCCAGTGGCAGCGGCATAAAGACAGTTGGATTGGGGAATATCAAGTTTGGAGAAAATCGGCTGATCGATTTAGCCACTAACGTTGACCACAGACGGACAGACAGACGTTTTGCCGTCAATCGATTTTTTGGTACGAAGAACCAACAAAACATGAATTCTGGCTACACCACAAGTTAGAAGATTTTTTCTAAATTTAGCCACAGGATTTATCCACTTTTGCGTTACCAGACCTTGTCAATAAGGTTTTTTTCTGGCGCAATTTCGGCCTTTTCTGGCGCATGATTATATAACTTACTCTTCTTACGAAGAATTCGTAAGGCGAGAAAGTAAAAATAACATAAACAAGATTTTCTCAAAAACTGCTCTATTTTTTTCTTTTAACTTTTGGTCGGCTTAGTGCTAAATGTGCTCTATAAGATGACATAAATTACATAGCTCAATTTTTTGTTTTTTCAAAAATTACAAAAATACTTTTTTTACTCGCCTCTCACATCGGTAATATTTACAGTAGCGTCAATTTTTCACACTATTGCATTTACGAGTACATGTGCTTCAACTTATTGTCTTATAAAGTTTCTCGAAAACTCAAAATTTTCTATGATAACGAGCTGAAAATTCCGCATTTTCACAAACGTTCAATCGCCAATACCTCAAAAACGGCGTCATATTCTTTCTTCAAACTTTTCGCGCGGATATTACTAAATGCACTGTTGAAGATGCCAAAAATTAATTTTGGTGTATTATTTTGTTGGTTTTTTTCGAAAAATATAGAAATGTATTTTTTAAATATCTCTAATGCCGGTAATATGCACATTTCCAGGGATTTGTTCACATTATTGCATTTGTGAGTGAATGTTCTTCAAATGACTGAGTTTTTCGAAAACTCAAAAGATTCTTGTGAAAAAGAGCTTCAAATTTAGAATTTACGTCTACTTAAACGATTGTTTTCTTAAAAAGGCTTCACATTTTTCAACGAAAATTTAGGATAAAATAGGATGAGGTTTTACTCTTCTTTAATATTTTAAAAGTAATATTTCGAATCTTGCATTAGGAAACCGAAAAATTGTGAAAACCCCAAAAAATGTATTTTGGGCAGCGATAGATGGCAGCTGGCAAGAGGATGGGGTAAAGCTAGCCCACATCAAGGAAATTAGAAAACTTTACTATTATTAACTTAAACCACTTACATAAAAGTTATTTTGATGTTTATAATAGCCCCCAAATTCGTCCCCCAATAAAAGATACAAAATCCTAGCTCTGGAAATAAGTACACGTACATTTTGACGATGTATCAAAAAAATGAATTTTAGAACTTGTTGGCCAGTGAAAGTGTCAATGTTGACTACTGCTATGAATAAGCGACCCTAATTGCTTGAGCACGCAAACACAAACGTTGGACTGGACAATAGATGACTGCTCCAAAGTAACCACTCTGAATTTGTTTTCATTTATTTCACTTACATTAGATTGTTATTTAATGAGATACAGTGATTGAGAACAATTTTGTAAGTCGCAAGTAACAAAATTACAAATTTCTCTTTGTTGTAATTTATGTAGGTGTGGTTGTCCACAGAAATAACAATACACATTTTACAAGATAGAGATCAGTTTGTCAGAAGATGACCAGATGAGGAACTGCTTCCCCAATGTATGAAGGGAAAAATAAAACATCCTCTAAAGTGATGAAATGGGGCATGATTTCTTACAAAGAATTGAGTAGACTATGACATGTGAATGGGATAATGTACAAAGAACATAACCTTAAAGTGATAAAAAAAGTGTGCATCAAGTCAATTAAAGAAGTGGGGTCCACGTGATGGTTATATTTTCCAAAAGATCGATTCCATACCACACTGCCAAGGATGTAAAAATTTATTTTCAACAAAATAAAATTAAGGTCGTATTTGAATGGTGAAGAAATTGTTCTAATGACTAACTAATTGAAGGTATTTGACCGCTCGTCAAAGAGACCCGACGTTAATTGCGCCCACTTGGGGGAGACAGATTTACAACCCCAACGAACCGCGGCGCACGTGCGGGTCCGAAGTAGGTCATGCCGATTTTTTCGCCGGCCACGACAAAAAAACATCGCAATAAACATTTTAGCTTTTAAAAGGGATACCGCGGCATTGGTCGAAGTCCCGCCCCCACCGTGCTCCGCAAAATTCAATCGCGCGTATCGGGAGGATTCTCACTGGAGGAAAGGGGGGGTACCGAGACTTCATGATTCGGGAGAGTAGCTCTGAAAAACACTTATTCGAGCATTCTTGCGGAGAGAAGTCGAGCTCTCACACTCTGACTTACTCTAACATTCTTGCGGAGGGAAGTCGAGCTCTCACGTTGACTTACTCGAATATTCTTGCGAAAGGAAACACAATTCCCGGAATGGGAAGTGTTCTCACTGGTCGTGAACGCCACTGAGCATGTATCAGTGCACAGTAGCATGCGGTCACGTGCCATAGTTCGATTTGTCCCGCCTACGATTGTCGTCCGCGATTGCCCGATACGGAAGACGGATGACTTCCGATCCGTCATCGCCGATGCAGGCCTTAGCTGCCTGGAAGTTGGCTACGTCATCCACGGGTCTGGCCGGAGAGGGCGGCAACGCTAAACGGCCACGCTGGGGTGCAGCCGTGGCTCTCCGCAACTGTCTGGGGGCGGTCAGCCCGTGACGCCGGTTAACGACCCCACCACTGTGCGTGCTGTGATGTCCGCCGACAACGACAACAACGAAAGGGTAATCATTCGCTTTGCTCCCGCTAGAATGCGGATGAACATTTCTTTGAGAAAAGCTGGAAAGAAGGTGCCATCAGCACGATATTAATGACGGCCTATTAACTGAATTGCAATTATATCGAACCAAACTAATGAGTAAATTTAACTATAAAAAGGTCGTACTTGTCATAATTGTAGATAACTTGTAAATCACCCATCATCATCATCATCATTTAGGCATTAAATGTTTGTTTACCAAAGTGTCATGATTATTATTGAAAAAACCCATTCCCGCTCCAGAAGCCACACACACACACATTCGGCAGGTGAGAGGGGTTACAATACATAAAAAGAAGTAATACACCAAGACTGAACAATTTACCTCATCCCTAAATTTTCTGACTATACCAGTTCAAAATTCCTGCTTAAAACATTAGTATATTCGTTACGAAGGTTGCCTTTTATGTTTCGGGTTTGGCAACCCTGGTGTTGCAATCTGGCAACTGACAGCTTTATCGTCAAGTTGGATTTTTGAGGTTATACGTACTCAGAACGTTTTGACATACGAGCGCTATTTGTGTTGTTTACAGTAACTTAAAAGATTCATCTTCGCCCAAAAATGGAATTAAATCGTGAACATTTTCGTGCGATTATTTTTTACAACTTTCGACGTGAATTAACTCAGCAACAGTGCACGGATGAACTTAATTCAATTTTTGGCGAAGAAGCTCCATCAAGGACCAATGTTTATCGATGGTATGGTGAATTCAATCGTGGTCGTAGTTCACTCCAAGACGAATTTCGCGAAGGTCGTCCAAAATCAGTTGTTCCGAAAACCATTGATGCTGTGCGTGAACTGATATTGCAAGATCGTCATGTTACCTATCGTGAGATTGAGACAACCTTAGGCATGAATGGGACCAGCATACATTCAATATTGCATGGACATTTGTCTGTCAAAAAAATTTGTTCGCTTTGAATCCCACACAATTTGTCAATCGCTCAAAAAAAGACTCGTGTCGATTAGTCGAAAGAAATTCTCAAAAAATACGATCGCGGTGCTTCGAAACACGTCTATGACATCGTGACAGGCGATGAATCGTGGATTTACGCGTATGAGCCCGAAAGTAAACAGCAGTCGACTGTATGGGTGTTTCAAGATGAGCAAAATCCAACAAAAGTTAAGTAAAGAATGCTAAGTATGTGCCATGTGCTGAACACTCACACAATTTAGTAGGGGTTCATGCTGTTAAGTGTATTTTAGTTGTGGCAATTTACTTTGATTTGGTACAAAATCATTTCACCTTGTTTTCAACACAGAGCTGGGAGATACTTTGTTCATACTCGTCATAAAGTGGTAAAACAACATTCAGATACTGGCAGATTCAGCAAATACTTTATGTGAAGGTTACAATGAAATCAGATTGTGTCTTCGGTCTATAAGAAATGATGTGGCAAATCAGTTATCAGAGAAAAGTCTTAAGGCTCAAGGATCAGAGAAAAAATGATAAACTTGAAGCCTTTTTTAACAATGTTGTGTAATGAAATCGTCAGTAGATTTAATGCTGCAAGTAAACTACTGCAAAGTGAAAAAGTAAATTTGTCTGTAGCATTTAAGATGCTGAACTTATTAACAGTATTTATTGGGAGAGAAGAGATGATTTTAACGGCTATGAGACCAAATCAAAAGCGAAATCAGTTGTGAAAGAATATCATGATACACAAAGGCGTTCATTCTTCCATTTGCCGATAAGTGGATGTAGTAATTAGGTACTACTGGGAAGAGTAGAGACATTCCTACTAATAATAGACACTCTGATTTCTATTCTAGAACTCCGAAGAAAAGCATACGTAGACATTGTTGATAGGTTGGTTTTTTGGAATCTCTTTGCATGAGTTAGAGAAATAAGAAATTTCAAAATATTTGAAAACCTTACTAATTTTTATAGTGGAAACTTGCAGAGTTAGTGCAGAGCTAATATAGTGCAGAGCTAATATCTGAATATCACTATTTTGCTGCATATCTAAAAGCAAATAACAAATATTTCCTAGAAAATGCGGGAGATAATGAAAAAATATCATTATTCAAAACTTGTATAGTTACACGAATAATGAGAATATTTTAAAAGCATTCCCAATATAGAATTTGCTCTGATATTTTCCTCGCTTTGTTTTTGAATAATGCATCTGGAGAACTTTCATTTTCAAAGTTGAAGTTAAGAAAAGACGAGTTACGAAATTCCATGACCCAACCACGATTAAATAATGTACGTTTGAAGAGTATTGAACATGGCATTTTGGAAGAAATTGATTGTGATGACACAATTCACGACTTTGCCTCTTTGAAGTGCAGAAACGTTTTCCCCTAAAGAAGACTAATGAAAATTAATAATACTCTTAATACTCTTGTGGCGTCATATCAGTCGCCTTGTACAAACGTACCAAATATCAGCCACGTGCATTTCATGGACAGCCCTGGCGGAAGAGACGCTGGGCTGAACAAAGGCTAGAGAGCGGAAGGGAAGGGGTGCCGTGTCGTGGGTGGCAAACTTGGGAACCCCGTAGGCGGCGGCAACGCGTCGGCGGAAACAGCAAGATGACGCAGTTCCGTCAGCCGGAAGAGGAGTCGGCAAGAAGAAGGGATTCTGCGCGCTCGCGGCAATTGACATTAGAAACGCCTTCAACTCCGCTGGGTGGAAGGACATTATAGAAGTGTTAGTTAACAAGATGATTCCGGAATATCTCATAAGGCTTATTGAAGACTACCTCAATGAAAGGACGATAACTTATGTGGACAGTGTCAGGATAGAAGAGAATGTTCCTCAAGGGGTCCAGACTCAGGCCATTTTTATGGAATGTCCTGTATGATGACATTCTAAGCATTGACCTGCCGAAAGATACGCAGCTCATAGGCTATGCTGATGCTAAACTAATAATAAGCCACAGTGACGACATTAAACTCCTCGAATTGAGAGTGAACGAAGCTCTCTTTAGGGTTAAAAGATGGTTAGATAGACGACAGCTACCGATGGCAGTGCAAAAAGCTCTCTTAATCACCGACCGGAGGCTACTAATTCACTACCCAGACCTCCTATCGACTTAACAGCCATGGAAATAAAGAAGACGTACCTCGCCTTGAAGGAAGCACAAGCAGTCATCTCCCTCCCAATCAAATTGAGAGTGTTAAAGCAGAAGCAAGGAAGTTGCTCCTTGAAGAATGGCAAGGAAGATGGGATGGGGATGTGAAAGGCAGGTGGACTCATCGGTTGATTACAAACATCGAGAGATGGGTTAGAAGTTTTGGGGAGGTAGGTTATTACCTGTCCCAGGCTCTTACGGGACATGGGGGATTTACTAAATACCTCTACGACTTCAGGATCGTACAGAGGTCCACATGTAGTCTCTGTCACGCAGGCATAGATGATGCGGAACACACACTATTCTAGTGCAAGGCATGGGACGCGGAACGAGAGGTTTGTAATTAAGAATTAAGACTGTGGAAGTAGAGCATCTACTACCAGCCAATCTCCTGCGTGAAGTATTGTCAAACGACGGTTTCCGCGTGGGAGAGAATACGGTTTAAGAGGCGGAGGTTAGGTTTTTAGTCGGTAACCCAGTTGGAAGTCCGACATCACCAGCTTCACTGGTATCCATAAAGGATTTTTCATCCTCCTTAAATAATAAAAATCGAAATAATAATAATAATAATAATAATAATAATAATAATAATAATAATAATAATAATAATAATAATAATAATAATAATAATAATAATAATAATAATAATAATAATAATAATAATAATAATAATTCCGTGGGAGTAGCTGGTCTCCTATCGGACGCGTCCCCAGGTGGCGGATCGGGGAATGCTCTTACCGGCCACGCCGGAGGGTAGGTGGGAAATAAAATACCACCCGTGGACCAAATCTAGACGCTGGCGGCAGCGTTAAAACGCTAGGGGAAGGTGACCACGAAAATAAACCCACGATGGAAGGTCCCTCCGGATCAACCGTTACGGGACAGGGATCGGAGCCCCAGTACCGGCAGCCGGGGGTGGGCAAGTAGGCCCCCGGCGGTCGTCAACCAGCGAATTTCAGAGACGTGGACCGCTTGGCGTCTCTGAAATAATACACTGCGACAAGCGAAAGCCTAGAGCGTGCAGGTGTTGACCCCTTTTCTGGGAGGTCGAAGCTGCGGAGATCGCCTCCAAGTACCCCAACCACTCCAGGGATAAGCACGACTGCGGAACGAGATGGCGCGGCAAATCCGCCGCAAACCGCAGTCAATTCGCCGCAAAGTGGACCAGGAAGCCGGAGGGGACCCATGAAGGGAAAGAAGTCGGATAATCTTGCAGCAGGAAGTAAGGAAACAGCAGCTGACCTCATGATAGAAAAATGGGGAACCATGCAACAACTGGCGAAATCCCAAGGAAATCTCCTAGATGAACTGAATCAAAGCCTGAGGGTGATAGAGAAGCATATGCTGAAAAACAACCCGATGAGTGTGAAGCCCTGTCTAGAGCTATAGAAAATATTGATACCCTGAAGTATAGGGTAAAGAGGTAGCAGATGAAAAGAGAGAATTTTCAGAAGACCACCAGAAGAACTTAATAGAAGAGATAAGAAAGATATACAGAAGGAGATAACTACGGTGGTTACACCAGGGGAAAAGCAAGCAAATCAGGGCGAGGTGCTAAAACAGTATGAAAAGACAGAAGACCAGAAGGGAGAATTGGCAGCTTCAACAAAGCAGGAAAG
This sequence comes from Gryllus longicercus, assembly GCA_038098605.1. Lineage (NCBI taxonomy): Eukaryota > Metazoa > Arthropoda > Insecta > Orthoptera > Gryllidae > Gryllus > Gryllus longicercus. The sequence goes on along the minus strand of JAZDUA010000518.1, from coordinate 951,945 downwards.
ATAAAAGTATACAAAAGAAGCCAGGAGCTAAGACAACAGTCAGAAAGTAAACTCAGATATCAAAATGGGAGCTAAACAAGGGGAAACCTATGCTGACATGATAAAGAAGATGAAAGAGACCGTGAACCCTAGTGATCACGGCCCAAAAATATTGGCTATACGGAGGACAAAAAAGGAAGAACTACTTATCGTTCTTGAAAAAAACTGGAAATATTACCTCATTGAATGAGGCTTTGAATTGAATTTGCCTTATTTTACGTGGCGAGACTCGGGCCATCAGGCCCGCTCTTCCGTCTGACCACGCAAATTTCGCTATGCTCCTTTCACCAACTAACGAAGAAAGGATGTATTTCTTGGGCGAAGAAACAAGCGAGTTGAATTTAGCTCAGAGGCGTTGTTTAGGCTTGAGGATCTTTTACATGCAAGTAAATCTACAAACATGGGACAGCCGGCTTTACTTCCCCTCCGAAGGAAGGCGTACGAAGGATTTTCTCGCCCTTAAAAATCCACGGCTTCGATCGGATTTGAACCCGCGAACAATAGTCCGGTACGCTAACCGTTACATAATCGCTGCCGGTTTGGAGCCGAGGCTTTGGAGAAAGCTATAGGGAAGCAAGCTCATGTGAGTGCTCTAGAACGAAAGCGCCTAATAGAAATTAGAGATATTGATGAAACAGTCACCGCTGAGGAGGTGTTGGAGGCGGTGAGCAAAATTATAAACGTAGCAACAGACCAGATGCCCCCCCCTGTAGGATGTGCAGAGTATACGGAGGAATACAATCAGCCACAATGTTGATGGGAGAAGAGATAGCTCAAAAGCTGATAATGGCAGGACGTATTAAGATCGGATGGGTTAACTGCAGAATCATGGGAAAACTCCAGATAACAAGATGTTATAGATGTCTAGACTTTGGAGTTATTTCAACGGACTGCAGAGGTCCTGATCGTAGCAAAGTATGTTACAGATGTGGTAGAGCTGGACATGTTAAGAACTGTACCAACAGAGAATAGTGTGTCTTATGTAAAGAAAAAAACAAAGAGGCTCAACATGTGTTAGGAAGTAACAAATGTGCCTCCTTTATAGCGGCGGTTCAAAAGAAAAAATATCAAGTATGCTTCGACTCCTACAGATTAACCTGGAGGGAGTAAGCAAGCGCGGGACTTGATGCTGCAGGTTGCTGCAGAGAGGGAAGTGGATGTGTTACTTACTAGTGAGCAACCTTACTGTGAGAATACGTTGTATCGAGATACCACTGGAAGAGCGGGTATAATTCATAATAGGAAGCTAAGTATTAATAAATATAAGAAAACGAAGTATGGGCTTGTATGGGTTGAGGTGAATAATATGAGAATTTACAGCTGTTACTTTTCTCCGAACGATACATTAGAGAAATTTCAAAAAGTTATCGACGAATTGGAGGCAAGTCTGAAAACAACGAAAGGAGAGATTTGGTAGCAGGTGATTTCAATGGTAAATCGTCGGAATGGGCGCGCTGTGACAGAAGAGGAGCTATTATATCTGAGTTGGTAGCAAGAAACGATCTTATCATCCTAAACTCTCGGAACGAGAACACTTTCCAACGGGGAGATACTTCATCTATACTGGATTTGACAATAAGTACTTCCAAACTGGCTAAGGGCATCACAGACTGGATGGTGTGGGATGAAGAAACCTTGAGTGACCACCGATACATAGGCTATACCGTGGTATCAGAGGGACCACAATATGGTAAGGCGAGGTACAAAAGAGGGCCGTCTTGAAATACCAAAAAACTTCATGAGGATAAGGCAAAACGCTTTTTGGAAGAATCCACGCTACTGGCAAGCATGGGTTGGACAAATAAAGCGAAAACATTTGAAGATGTGGTAAAGACAACGGAAGAAATAGTGACAGCAGTGTGTGATACGTGTATGCCTAGAAGCAGTGGCCCCAGGAATAAACAACAAGTTTACTGGTGGACCTCGGAAATAGCAGAAGCACGTAAGAGCTGCATCAAGGCTAGAAGAATGGCGACAAGAGCCAAGACCGACCTATAACTTAGAGAGCAATATAAAGCACAACGTAGGCGACTTAAAAAAGAAATTAAAAAGAGCAAAAGTAGAAGTTGGAAGGTACTTCTAAGGCAGATTGATAATGAACCTTGGGGTATGGCGTATACGATAGTGACTAAGGAGTTTCGGATGGACCCCTAAATATCTTACCTGAATGACCCACAGTGGATGAAGAGAGCTATTAGAGAGCTCTTTCCCAAAAGAGATCGCTGGGTGAGGCAAAGACAGAATGATTTTATGTTTAACGATGTTGATTACTTCACGACAGACGAATTGCGGAAAGCAGTGAAGAATATGAAGTGTGTGTGTCTTAAGGCGTCTATAAAAGATGCCTTAAGGATGGGAAATTTTACAAGAACTGGGAGAAACAAAAGCTGATACTCCTCCGGAAGGGCAAGAAACCGTTGGAACAGACATTGTCGTATAGACCACAGTGCCTTCTTGATACTATGGGCAAGTTACTGGAGGGGCTAATACTCTCAGGACTTGAGGAATATATAAGCTTTTCTCATAGACAATATGGATTTCAGAAAGGCTGTACGACGACGGATGCGATTTTAGAAGTAGTTCGCATTGCAGGGGCAGCTAGGAATAGAACTGGGAGGAAGAAAGGATTCTGCGCACTTGTAGCAGTTGATATTAGAAACGCCTTCAACTCAGCCACGTGGAAGGATGTCATGGAAGCATTGGTTGACAGGGGGATCCCTGAATATTTGGTAAGGATCATCGAGGACTACCTTCATGACAGAAAGATAATTAATATGGATAGCATCAAGATTGAAGAAAATATGATGTGTGGACTTCCAGACTTGGCCCCTTTCTATGGAATGTACTGTATGATGGCGTATTGAGTATCAACCTTTTAAGAAATACGCAGATAATAGGATACGCGGATGATACACAATAATAAGTCATAGTGACGATATTGAGGTGCTTGAACTAAGAGTGAATGAAGCCCTCTATAGAGTTAAAAGATGGCTAGACAGACGACTTCTTCAAATAGCAGTAGGAAAACTGAAGCTGTGTTAATTACCGATCGGAGGGCTTTTCGCTTTCCCGATATCCGACTGGGAGAAGAGAGAATAAACTGGAAGAGCCAAATACCATATCTAGGGGTTGAAATAGACAGTAGACTTAAGTTTGGGCCACACATAAGTGTGATGGCAGAAAAGGCAGCGAGGACAGGATCCAACTTGGCAAGAATACTACCGAATGTAGGTGGACCACGAGAAGCCAAGAGAAGGTTGATATCTGGAGTAGTTCATTCACAACTGTTGTATGCAGCACCAGTCTGGGCGAGTTCATTGGAGAAACAGGTTATGAGAATTAAGTATGCTCAACTGCAAAGACGAATGGCCCTGAGGGTGGCGGCTGCCTACTTGCGCTGGGCTAGTATTGGCCAGTATCCCACCCATCGATCTGATAGCTATGGAAAGGAAAAGGACGTACTCCGCCTTACAGGAAGCTCGACAAGTAAACAAACATCTCCCTCCCAAGGAAATAGAGATAATTAAGAGTGATGCTAGGAAACTACTTTCGAAGAGTGGCGAAGAAGGTGGAATGTGGACGCTAAAGGTAGATGGACACATCGGATAATTTATAACATCGAGAGATGGGTCGGTCGAAAGTACGGGGAGGTGTATTATTACGTATCCCAGGCTTTTACGGGACACGGTGGCTTTGGTAAATACCTTTTCGATTACAAGATTAAAGAAAGTCCGACCTGTAGCTTATGTCAAGAAGATATTGACGATGCAGAGCATACGCTGTTTCGGTGCCAGGCATGGGATGCGAAAAGGGAGATTTGTAACGTTAAGCTTCAACAAGTGATAACTCCAGGAAACATGGTGGACATAATGTTAAGTTCGGAGGAGAAGTGGACTATAATAGAGAACTACTTAGTCAATACCATGAAGGAAAAGGAGCGGAAGAGTTAAAGCACTAGCTTCCAGTCAATCTTCCACGCGAAGTGATGTCTAGCGACGGTTTCCGCGTGGAAGAAATCACGACTTAGGAGATGAAGGTTTAGGGTTTGAGTCGGTAAACCAAGAACGGGAGTCCGACAGAACTGGCTTTACCGGTCTCCGTAAAGTATTTCCCCCTTCTTAAAATAATAATAATAATAATAATAATAATAATAATAATAATAATGATAATTATTATTGTTATTATTATTATTATTATAATATTTGCCTAAGGTCTTTACTTTCTTGCCTCGGCATTGAAGACCCTTATTTATTGGTAGAAATTCAGCTATAATTTGTAGAGTTGTATTTTTCACTGAATGATATACACGCGCATGTCAGCACATGGGTGTATGTGTTTGTTTGTGTAGGGGGCCACATTTTCGAATCTGCCGAGAGCCTCAGAGATTTTAGAAATGGCCTTGATTCCAGTAGATGTATTTTTTAGATTTATGAATTACAAAATTCAGTCTCAAAAGAGATTTAAACTATTAGCGAAAACTCAAAGAGTTGTAATTCACATTTAGAAGTATCTATGCATTTCACTTATCAAAGTTCACAGAAACAGTACCATATCTAGTGAGAGCGTAGGCTTCCGCGGCCGGAGTCAGTATTTACTAGGCTGTCCGGGTGACGCCGCGTTCATGGCGAAGGTGCCGACGTTTCGGTCGCGACCGACAGTCTAGTAAATACAGTACCTTATCTATATCAATTGGATCTGGACAAGGGAAAATAAAAGTATTTTACATAATACAATATTTTATACAATACAATAAATATAATGTACTTTTGTTATTACACATGAAATATATTAAGCGTAATTATTTAAAATGTTTTAAATATATCTACAATAGTGCTCAATAGAAAGATTCAGATTGGTGGCCTGTTTACAAGAGAGTCTATAAAGCAGTGTCTGTCTTTAACTGAGAAGGATTTACAATTTATCGCTCTAAAAATAAAAATAATTCATTGTATTTAGCACTCCATGAGGATTTCACGACGCAAAATTTACATAAGCTTTTGCACGGCATGTATAACATGGAAAAGTGTCTTTGAGTCTATTACATATTACATCAGGTAGTTTGCAGCATGTGTAGTACATAGCACTCACAATTTATTATTTTCTTAGTACATTGTCTCAAGTATAGAATATGCAAGAAACTGGGTATTTTAAAATTCCAATTATAATACAATAGTGCCTATGATATATTATTAATATGTAAAACTAATTTTATATTAAATGGGTGAGAAATTATTATGAATTCTTCTTGTTCCATAATTTCTGTACATATTGTACCTAGCATGTAACCATCTAGTCACTGACCAAGAGGTACTATCAAGGGAATATAAAAATATAAGACATCTTTTAGCAAGTATCAAGATATATAGAAGAAATATCTGGGTGAATCCTGACTAATGGCTACTGTATCTATTTCCAGATAAACCTCCAGCAGCTTTTCTACTCAAGTTGACCCCCATGAACCAAATAAGACACACCACCTCATCGACAAAAATTACCCCTCACTTTATAGTATTTTCCTCAAAATGACTGCCCTTTGCTACATGATTAACACAACTGCCCTTGCAAAACCACTAAAAATGTTCTACTACATGTTCATGAAAATCAAAATTTGGAATTGGATTTGTGAAAAGACTCAAAAAATAGTTATGAGAAAGCAGATATTAACAATTCCTCTACGTAAGTCCCACATCGTTTGTGCCACTTATGTACTTGGAATGATTTTCATTACACATAATAGCACTGAATGCAGTTCTAATATGTATTCTTCAATCTTTTCTTCTTATTTAGAATCTACTTAATTTTTCTAAACATTATTCTTAGTCAAAAAGGTTATTTAAAAAACTACAACAAACATTTTTTTAAATGTCATTACTGCATGTCATTTGTCCTTCTACATGATTAGAAGAGAACCATTACAAATCATAAAAAATAAGACTTATCCCAGTCATTTACCATTGATCAATTTTGCTCTGATGAATATTAATAATAGTATATGAATGATTGAAATTTCACTGATTCAAACAAACAACAAAATATCATCTTTTTTAATTATACATTTGTGAATGAGCTCAATGTACAAAATTGAAAAATTTATTTTCCTCATAATTCCTTCAACGAGAAAAGAGTAGAAAGAGGAAGAAAAGAGTTGTTTTGAATTGGAAAATATATCTTAAACACTAATGATGTTTTAGTAGTTGATCTCAATTCAGCTATAATTATTTTAATTTATCTGAGGACAACAGTACTTTCATAGATTGGAAACTAATTTCATCACTCAAATTCTTGCAACCATTTCAAACAAAATATTTGACCATAGCATCTTCAATTGCTTCTTTTACATTTCGTCTTCTTTTGAGCCATCATGACAAGTCGTGAAGAAATCAAGAGAAAATTAGGAATCATTACTTGAATGTTTTCTAAAGCAATGTACTATTATTAATACTCAAGTTAAGTTTTTTATGCAACTCTCTTTAGGTCTATCAGCTTTTAGTTACTACCTTATAATTTAAACTAAAATATTAATTGAGAAATGAAATGTTATTGGATCTAGAACATTTTTCCATGAGTATTGCACTACCAAACTGACACTCTAACATCACAGATAAATACCACTTAATATAAACTAATAAAAAAATGTATGCGATGAAACCAACATTACACATCCCTTTGCTTCAACACAAAGAGGATCCATGTTTGTATGACTAGCAACAATATTGGAATAATATACATTGTTATATCATTGAGGATTCTCACAATAAAACACTAGTTTTTCTTTCAGATTTTTTCTTTTCCATAAAGTGACTAACTTTTTCATAATAAGTATTATATTTTTGCATTATTATTTCTTGAAATCATTTTTACTCTATCACTTTTTATTTTGACACTTTCACGTACATGGATATCTTGATGAGAATCTGATATCAACCACTGCTTATTGAGTTCAAATACTATGTATTAAGATATATAATACAAACTTGATATTTTGATGGTTTAATAAGAAACTAAATAAATACTTTTAACCATTCCTTTCTTTCGTAATCATCACCAAGAAAGAAATTAAAGGTTTCAAAGTTTTATATCTTAAAAGTATTATGTATATATGAATTTATAATCAATGCAGAGGTAGAAATTATATTGTAATTTCATTTCATTAAATCATGAGGGTTTGTGTAATATACGAGACATTCCAATATATTTGTCATTTCATAAATGCTATGTGAAAAGTTGCCTTGATTAATTTGACTAACTTTGAGTACACTTCACATTTCTGAGAATATTAATTAAAATTTTTTCTCTCCACAGCAGTCAGGAGACAAAAATTGGGGAACATGGACCTAAATAAAACACTACTATGTACCTTCACAAACATTTATTAACTACAAATCAACATTCAAAATGCAAATAAAACTGAGAAAATATACTTGATAATTCTATAGAACACAGTAAATACTGTGCATATCACAAATATTACAAAGAAAAAGTAGGAATCTGGAGAGCTTTCTTGATCGAAACCCCTAATTCTTTTCATAAAAATATGTTCATATAGAAAGCATAGGCATTCTTAATTATTGATGCAACCTTTAAGTGACATTAAAGATGTGGGGTCAGTCTGATAAATACAATTTAAAAATGCAAGCTTAGACACAAATCAAATAATTAATATGCACTCTTGCAAAAAAAAAAATAATAAAAAAATAAAATAAAAATTAAACTTTGAATATTAGCAGATAAGAAAAAAACACGGTCAGTCATTGACACAGGCTGCTATTTGACAAGAAACTAATAGTAAATACAGTCATAATGCTGTCAATATAAGTTCGGATTTTGCTGTACTGAATCTATTGATATACATTTGATGTATTATACATAAATAGAAATAATATTTCATGTCATGGAATATTAGATAAACCACATATGTTTAGAATATTTAAATAGTATATGAGAGGACAGTATCTGTTGTTTTTGGTTGTTGTTTATTCCCTTCTGATAATGAAATTATATTATATCAGGACCTCACGACTTATTAGGTATGAACACAACAGAAAAAGAATAAAACAAGGACTGTAAAAATATTGAAGAGATGAGTAATAAGGAACTGGTTTCTATAATCAGATTCAGTCACCAAATGAACTACTATCTGACCAAAAAGAAAAATGTGCATGCCAAGGGCTGCATGCATTATGCAAAGAAGTGCTAATAATTTTATGCTTTTGTCAATATTTTTATACTAATGCATGATTTGTATATGCACTTATGAAAACTGTATACAGATTTTTATGATTCTGAAAAAAATAATAGTGTTGAATTATTTTAAAAAGTTAATAACAGGCAACTCAACCATATCAGCATGAATGAAATTTACTGAAATAGAAGTGTCTCATACATCAGAACATGATTTTTTAATGAGAACACTTGAAATTAGATTGTATCTCAGTAAAGCAGAAGCATAAATATGAATTTGATAAGAGTATTTATGTAGTAAAAAAGTTTAATTATACAAAAGTAGCATGCTAAATGTCAAAAACATTGAGATAAATTTTTTCAAGTAGCTCAGGGCAATATTCCCCACATTATATTTTGTTTGATATAGTTTTCCCCTCACCACCCATTTGACCATCAACAACAAAAATATTTTGCTGTCATGACTTAGTGACGCACTACACCAACACTATTGGCTCATTGTGACACTACAAGAGTTATTTAAAGTGATAAATGAAGTCAAATGCAAAAGAAAAATATAGATCAGGACGCAGCCTCTTCCTTTTGGCTAGGCCCAAAGGCACATAGTACCTCACTGGCCTACTTTTTAATAAGCTTCTCAAGCTTCAATCAGGAAAACAGAGCTTACTTCAATGAAGCTCAATACCAGCGAGTCAGTACATTTCATTTTGATGACATGAAATGGTAGTTTCATATTATTGACTCATATTATACAGCCCAGTGCTGTTAGAAATGTTCAATATTTATGGGCACACATGATTTGACAAATGGTATTTATTTTTTCATATTGTCTCAGTAATTACAAAATATATCTTCTGTATTTATTAGTGGAAATCTCAACTTCCTCTTCAGCAAATGGCAATTCAGTAAGAACTTTTAATTTGTTGAGATATAATTGATTGTACACTAAATATTACTGTCATATTAGTTATCCCAAACAAATTATTTTAAAAGAAATGGGTTATAAAGGAGAAGAAAAAATAATCTTAAATGAATTCTATTTTGAATCCTCTCTCAAATTGCCGTTCTATAAATGTTTTTTTTATTGTTTTTTTATTTTTTATTTGAGCCTATAAGCTTGTGTAACTTTGAATCAGCTCTTTATTTTTTCATATTTCTTGTTTGTTATTGAAATATTTAAGCAACATATATTTCCTTTTCACAACATAGCAAATTGAATTTACAACTTTTATGATTTTATTTATAACATAGTTGATATAACTTTTCACTGAAATTATTATCTTTTACATCTATTGATAATGGGTAGTAGTAAAAAGGACCTTTTTGTACTACACTATTTTGTAATTTAGTTTTTAACCACTTCATCGTTAAAAGTCCAAGATACAATGCTTAGAAATATATCTTTGACATGCATGAAGGTGGTATTTGAAAGGTTTAATTAAAGAAACAAATGTCATATTTGTTACTAATGTTCTTGCATATATTAATCTTTTTAAAATGACGCATATGACAATAACAATTATTACTAAATGTGGTTATAAAAAAATATCGAACTCTGTAAGATTATATTTTTCATTAGAGACAATAACAGCCTTCATTAAAAATTATTGAAAAAAGAAATCAAAGAAATTCATGTGTGAAAGAATTTTTATCTAAAGCAATGGGGGTAGAAAAATGGATAATGGAAATAAATCAGAATGGTACTTTCATAATTGTATGTATATAATTTTGTTTTTTCTTTATTATCAAAAGAGTCATGGACTCACTCCAACTTTTGCAATGATAAATATAAGGGATGTCTAGAGTTTAGAATTAATTTTTACTTTGGATTTTTGAGACAGTTGCATGTCTTGACATTCTAAATAATTTTGCTTTCCTTCTTTTGATCCCTACTTTTGCAAGGAAGGAAGATGTTCCCAGTGATATGTGAACTTAAAAAAAGTGAAGATCAAAAGAAGAGAGAGAAAATTATTATGAATGTTAAAAGCATGTATTACAACTGTTGACAGGTGAAACCTGGGGATTAAACCTCAATCGCTCAATAAAAATTTACAAATACACATTTTTTACCATTCTTTAAATCTTGTCTTTTACGGAACTAAAACATTGTAAGAAGTTTTATTATATAAATAGAGAAAGAGGGAATGTGAAATATAAAAAGATAAAATAATAATCTGTTATTCAAGATCCAATTTATCAGAATTTCAAGTAAAACAAAAAGGAGTGATACGTGTAAGTAACACTTCACACTTACAGGTTTCAATAGATCAAAACGTGAAAATTATGGATTCACAGGAAAGAATATAATTTAGAATATATATAATATAAAGAATATAATTTAGAATGTCTCACAGTTGTAGGGAGTCTTCATAAGCAATTATTCAATTCATCTTCAAGAAAATCAAAATTAAATTTCTTAATGTTAAAATAATGTGTTGAAGTCTCAATTGAATGTGTCTGCAAAAGACTAATATCTATTAATTTTATCATAAAAATCATCAGAATATTTGTAGGTACAACATATATTATATTTTACCTCCTAATAATATCACTTTTATTCTTTATGTCTAAATGTTGTAGATTTCTATTCTTATTGTAAATTGACATAGAAAATGAAGATCGGTTCTATCATTATTTGCTTTCAGTTATTATTTCTTTCTATTATTCAGTTATTATACAGTTTCTATTATTATTTTTTTCAGTCTGAGCTGCCAAATGCTGTTGCAGAAGTAAGGCAAGAGACTTGTAATTTTTGTGCCAAACAAAATACATTGAATATTTATAATTATTTAAGTGAAAAAGAAAATTTCTGAAAAATTTACATAGTACAAAACAATATACATTTTCTAATATTCTAAAATATCCTTAACATGGAATAGTTTTCCATGTGTATAGGCAAACTGGAAATATGTCTTCATCTTTTTGAATGAATCTTTTGGAAGGCCAAGAGAACTATGGGCCATCAAATCAAACCAATTATCTAGAATATACCAAATATACATGTACACTTACATCTACATATTACAACAGAATGTAATATTTTTATACATCCTACTACATGTATTTGGCTTGTATATGAATGGCACATTCAACTAAATAGTATATTTGTGGTACCATCACCATGAAAGGAAGCCTAACTGCAGACAAGAGAGTTTTCTCATGGTACATTTATTAACCATTTCACATTTAATTTTATCTTTGATATCCTTTATCCTTAATAATTATATGTGAACATCATCTGCCACAGACATAACATCAAACATATGACATTAAATATTATAACAAAAGAAAACATTTCCAACATTTGAATTTTGCATGAGATTGAAATCTGTTTCTGGAATTTCTTAAATAAAAATGAAGACCACATATCATTTACATTATACTAGGCACACTTCACCAGCAATAATTTTACACTTGGAAAAATGAAAATTTGATTAACCTAAGCATTTCAACATGTACATCAGAAAAGCTTTTGTTTGTTTCTTCAAATGTTAAATGCGTAATACTGCAAGATGTTTTGAAGATGATATTTACTCTGAGAATACTAGTTCCACCAATAATTAAAACTGTTATCATTGTTAAAAGGCTTGATTAAATTCCAGAGTTGCACTCATTGCGATTTCTAGTTGCATGAACTAATATCCTGGACTGTGAAAGATTTTACAAAAGTTTAGCAAAATCTGATTTTAAAATTCTACATATTTTCACCCAAAAAGTGTTTTGTTTTGAAACTCTTTTGTATTAACTTTTTGTAGGACGATTCTTTTGTTTACTCTTGAATGGCCTAATGATGAATGTCTGAGGAATGGTAAAAAACAATGAGCAACCTTGTAAAATTTTGTTTTTATTTAGTATTGCTTTTATGAAGTTGTGAGGTTGGAAGTTCTGACAATATCTACTTTTAGTTTCTGCTCTTCACAGCAATTTAAAATGTCATGGAATGTCATGCCATGAATAGTGTCAATAATAAAATAAGTTAACTGAAATAGTTTCTGAAATAACTGAATAAGTTTCTGAAATTATATTCTTCGTGAACATTATTTACAATGCTCTGCTGCATTTTGCAACTGGCCAAAGTAATAGTCAATATGGATAATATTAGCATTCCACTAACTATTTAGCTTTCAAAACCTTGTTTCCTAGTACTTTGAGATATATCTGGAATTTATTCAAAGCCATATTGGAAACTATGTTTTCCCATTTAAAATGATTGATTTCATATTTCAATTCGTATTTCAACATTTTACCAGGAAAATATGTAGGATGATCTTCAATTCAAGTAAATGGCTTGAATATAGACATATTTTAACACAGAGTACAATATATCATTTAATGAATGAAATATGTTCAAGAACACAGTACACAGATGCCAGTTGTTAAACTGGCCAACATTGATCTTTAGAATGAGCAAGGTACAGCAATTATTTGAGGGTAAAGAACGGCTGTTGTGATAATATCAAATCTCCACAAATTTTCTTTTGATATTCAATGCTTTTAATAATAAAATGTAAAAGCACACCCAACAAAACAATCAAGAAATTCTTAAAAACTCTTAAACAATTGCATCTTCCTCATAAAATGAACATCATCTTAAATGAATGCAAAAAAGTAATGATTCATTTAAATTAAATTGTAAACAGATAAATATGAAGAGTTAGTAAAATGTTGTTATTGAACAGACATAGAAAATAATATAGAATTTGGGAGAGAGGCACTGACCTGAGGCTTCAGAGTATTTCTCTGCCCCACCTATACTAACCTATTTCCAGTTTGATGACTATATTTTTCAGGCAGATGCAGTTTGATAAGGGAGATCAAGAGGATTAGACTGCATCAGCTGAATAAAATGTCATGACATAATACATAACATTGTGTTTAAACATATAGTCACTGGACAGACTTCTTATTTATGTTCCACTCATCAAGAGTTATGTGTACACAGGAGCATCGAGAATGAAACCCGCTATTCTAAACCTATTCTACTTGTTCCCACGTCCTACTCGATGTGACTCCGACGCAGTGCACACCCATAGGGGCATAGATCAATCCAGGTTGGAGAAGATGAGCCTTACAATCAATACTGTCACCGGACTATCTGCTTAAGGATCACAGTCAACAGGTGACAAATAGTTTACATACAAACGCCACGTTACAAGCAGGCTATTATAGGCATGCAAGACAAAATAGATCTGCATATACGAGTGTCCCAGAGCTGTTGCGCCAGTCGTCGCTGCGGCGTCCGACGCCACGTTCCAAAAAGATACAAAATTCTGTCGGCAGGCGACCGTCGGGCAACGACGGCAGAGAGCGCTTAGAGTGTGTCGTGGCAGGTGGGCAGACAGCACTGGGAGCGTGGGTAGGGGAGAGAAGGGGGCGGGGGGCAGAAGGTAGGGGGAGGGCGGAGGGGCGCCGCGGCCGAGAGCGGGCCCGAGGGGCGGCGCGCTCGCGCGAGATGCCGATGTGAAGCGAGGCGTCAGCGGGGGTTCACAGCCACTTGTTGCGAACCACGCTGCTGAGTCGCCTCCCCCACATGAGGTGATATCATACGAGCGTGCCCTGCAGATGCTGCGGGTCCGGCATGCCGCTTTGCAGCAGGCCCGGCGCGGGCGACAGCCCCCCGCAGGCGCCGTCGCCGCAGCCGGACAGCGCGGCCATGTCCAGCGAGCCCCCGGCGCCCGCGCCCGCGCCAGCGCCCGCGCCCCCGCTCGCCCCCGCGCCTGCCCCCGCCCCCGCCACGCCGGAGGACGGCGGTGTCACCGTGAGGCTGGCGGCGACACCGCTCAGCAGCCCGCTACTGCTGCCCGGTTCGCTCGGCAGGGAGCCCTCCTCAGGCGGCGTCACCTCCAGGCCGATGCTCCCGTTGAGCGCGATTTTGATGGGGTTGCTGTGGTTGGACGGGCGGGACACCCCCGCCAGCGACACGCCCAGGTCTTCGAGGCTACTCTTGCGGCGCCCGCCGCCCATACCCGTGAGGCCCTGGCGCAGCGAATTGGAGCGCCGCAGCAGGATGTCGTCGACGACGCGCAGCGAGTTGGAACGCGCGCGACAGCAGCCGGGGCCGCCGCCCACCACCGTGGGGCTGTCGGGCAGCGACAGCGAGTTCGCCTTGGTCGTGACGAGCGGCGGAGGCCGCGGCGCCGTGTAGCCCGACAGCCCCAGGCCCGAGCCGCGCCGGCTGCCAGCCGCCGACCCCGAGCTCATCTGTTGCAGCAGCTGCGCCGAGCAGAACGAGATGTTGGACTTGCGTCGGCTGTTGTGCCGCTCGAACGTCTTCTGCGCCGAGAACGGGCTGGGCCGCACCAGGTAGCTGCGACAACACACGCACGTCAGCATACGGTTACGCCATGGTCCCGCCCTGCAACTCATTCTCCAAACTCCATTCTCCTTAGCTCCTCGTTCCTGAGCGCTGAAGCCATAGGGAACATCTGCTAGTGCGAAAATGAGCTGTAGTTTCACTAACCCAGTATTTAAACCACGCGACCCCACTATGCACAGCTCCGACTACACGAGGAATGCGTCAAGCGCTATCACTTGTGAAATTATCGGTTATGTAATAGTGAAGCAAAAAATGTTTTGTCAAACTTTCAGGTTAATACATGATGTAATCAAGTTAGAAGACATTTATAATTTACTTTAAGTAATACATCAAAAAAGTTGAGTAAGTATCCTAGCTTTCTGAAGCCAGTATTTGGCGTTGAAATGACATTTCTCAGACATACGGCAAGATACAGTCATGAAAGATTATTCTTCCATGATACTGTCTCCAAGATCGAAAACGAAATATCGATAAATGTCAGGAACTAAACAGCACTAATAGTATTTAAGAAAAAAAATGAAAAATATAAATTGTCCAAAACATTTTGATAGAGTGGTCAGCCGCATTCTAAATCCGCTACTCATTTACAAACCTAAAGGAAAACGGAATGTGTATTGGTTAAAAAAGTGATAGATTTTAAATCTAATGCTTATACTTTAAACAGGAACAAACGAACGGAACAAACGCTAGATTGGTCGTTTTTAATCTCGCGTAAGTTACGAATGCTCTCGCCCTCTGAGTGTGGCGTAAAAGCCAAGGAAAATCGTCTCTTATCCATTAATTATTTTTAATTCCAGTTCATTATTAACTACGTAATTGAAGTATCTTTCATCGTAATTGCGCGATAAAACCAAGTACTACCACCAGTCATCATCACTTCAGGGTAATGGCGCTAGAAGAATTGAGATATTGGTCCTTCACTTACATAATATCTCCCTCTTCTAATTTCAGGTCGCAACTGGGATTGATGATAACATACGAAAGACTGTTGCGTTTCTCGCTGACATCGTCGTAGTCGGCGCTGGGAAGGTTGAGGCTCTCCATGCGAGAGCGCACCAAGTTGGCAATCTCCGCCCGCTCGATCATTTGCGTGTGGTTGTCCCGCGCCTCGTCCACCATGTTGATAGAATACTGCACAAAAATAGCGCTTATTTGCTTTTTGGAAGGATTCTGATATAATTTGCAATCGCAAATCCATCACCAAACGATTTCGCTAAGCATGAAGCTAAAATCTACCCAGAATCACAAACTGCTCTTAACAGTCAACGTGCGAGTTAAAGTGTAGACATGCATATGATGATTATTTTACAGTATCGTTTTGAAGCAAAACTTAGATTGTTTATAAAATTCTCAAATGTGCCATATTGGTTAATATTTGGAAATGTTATAGTTAAAACTGAAAATATCAAGATACTGCCTTGAAATTGCTACAAAATATTTGAAAATATAAAGTAAATTTATTATCATATACATAGTTTTGAAAGCTTGCAATGAGTCATAAAACTAATTATGTGAAATTATCATATTAAAAAAGTTTCCATTTAAATTACCCATACTTTTCAAAAATGCACATTGATTTCCCTATTCTAAAACATACAATATCAGTACAAACATATCAGTTTACTTTCTCGCCTTACGAATTTTTCGTAAGAAGAAAATGTTATATAATCGTGCAGCGGAAAACAACGAATTTTTGCCAGAAAAGTTATTATAGTCGGGCTCTGGTAACGGAAAAGTGAATAACTCCTGTTGCTAAAATTAAGGGGGGAATCCTCTAGCACGTGGTGTAGCCAGAATCCATGTTTTGTTGGTTCTTGATGCCGAAATTTCGATTGACGGCAAAACGTCTATCTGTCCGCCCGTCTGAAGTCAACGCTAGCGGCTAAACCGTTCTGCCACTTTCCTCCAAAACTGATATTACTCAATCGATCTGGCTGATGTCACGGCCCCTGGATTTTGAAACCGATATTTTAATTTTAAGGGGTACTTTACATGATGTCCTTCAGGCAAATTTCAAAATTTTCAAAAACACCGCTCCACATTTATTAACTAAATTTTGTTGTTCAATAGTGCGAAAGACGTTTAAGAGAATAGTGTAGAACTCATTTTAGGTGATTTCCGCGATTCTTCGAAAATTAAAAAAAAAAAATCTACAATCTGGATGATAGGGCTTTTGGCTCAGACAAAGTCTGTTTTACAAAATTAGGTCACTAAAAAAGGTCATGTACATTTTTTGTAAAAGTGAGTAGTTTTTGCGTAATTTGCGCTTGAAATTTACGAAAAACTTTTTTCTCAAAAACCGCTCCAGATTTGTTCTTTAAATTTTCTTCACATATGTAATACGGGATGGTACAAAATATGGTGCTAGTCCCCTTTTCGAGTACTGCTCAATATTTTCGAAAATTACAAAAATCAAATTTAAAAGTACAAAATTGAAGATTGAGGTTTTTGTCTCCATTGAAAACCATTAGAAACAATTCTAATCGCAAATAGTATTAATCAAGATAAATAAACTGGAAGCGTCTGTATGTGATTTTCAAATTTTTAACTTTGAAACAATTTTTCACATCTCTTATTGGATTTGTAAAACGTATGAACCATCAGATCAATTGTTATCTCTCCGCGCTTATGACCATTATAGAAGTGCCAATTCTCCGTATAACCCGAAGTGGTTAAATGTGCCGAAGTGGTTAAATGTCGAGTTCGGTCTCAGCGTTTTGTAGAGAATGGCCGCTGCTTCGAGGCTGCCTCAGGGATAATTATTTGTCACAATTCTTTGTTGCTTTTAAGCAGCAAAAATTATTTACCGCGTCGATTTATGTCTGCCGAGCTGCAATCTTTTTCTGCCCAAAGGACGTTTATTTTATATTTTGTTAATATTTCCGCTGCCTAATACTGCAACCAAAAAAGAAGCTCCTATGCCTATTATAGGAGAGCCTAATCTCTGTACGAAATTAAATTTTAATACATTATGAACACTAGTCACCTGACCAACTTAGATATCCCTATCGGTTCAGAAATTATTTCTCGCCTTACGAATTCTTCGTAAAAGAAGTTATGTAATTGCGCGCCAGAAAACGCCGAAATTTTGCCAGAATAAACCTCATTGCCGGGTTCTGGTAGTGAAAAAGAGGATAAATCGTTGTTAAATTTTGAAAAAAATGTCTAATTCTTAGTGTTGCCAGAATCCATGTTTTATTGGTTCTTGATACCGAAAAATCGATTGACAGTAAAATGTCAGTCTGTCCGTTTGTCTGTCCGACGCTAGCGCCTAAACTGTTCAGCTGATTTTCTTCAAAATTGATATACTCTGATTGATCTTAATGGACTGGAGGCTTTGGGAGTTTCTAACGGATATTTTGATTTTTTTTTACATAGTTTAGCGAGTCTTGTTTAGCGAGAGGAAAAATAATTAGCTGCTTCACAACACTTTTGCTGGTTATGTAGTGTAATAGTTGCGGAGCTTTTAGAAACAATGCGAGAAAGTATGAGCTTTGGCAGTACTAGTAGTTTTTTGTTGAATTAATATTTGAAAACCTTCCACTATTGGAAAAATAATTCCTGAATTAATGTACTACGCAAACTCCCACACACTCAACACCTAATGGCTAAATCTTTGATAAATAAGATGTTACTTTTTTATTAAATACATCAGTTCTTGAATTTTCAAGTTATATAATAAATTTGCAATATTTTGTGAGACGAAATATAATTAAATAAAAACAACACAATTATTAATAAAATAGAATGACATACTTGCTGTGAATTGATAAGTATTTAACATCTTATTTATCAAAAGTAAATCTGTGTATCTAATTCTAAATCTCATATAAGTCACCAAACATTTTTCTTGCAATTCAGATAGTGATAAACAATGTCTAAGAAATATTCACATATTCACAAAAAGTGCAACACAATTAGAAGACAGTGTCTTCCACTATATTTCTCATATATGTCCATTTGCATGTATCATTTCAGGAGGAATGTGGCTTCTGTTGTTTTTGAGGATTCTTACACAAAAATATTTATCAATAAGTTGAAAATATGTCTTCCTGCTGCTTGAAAAATGCAGGTCAAAAAAATGTTCTACACACAGTAATACAGATGTATACTGTGAAAAAATTATCATGCAGATGCTCATACATATAAGTGACTAGTGTATTTTTAATACATTATAAATTAATATATTTATATATGAATGTATGTACACACATGTATACATGTATGTACATGCACACAAACATACATACGATCTATTCCATATTAAAGATATGTGGGAAAAACAGGGTTGTCAACACAGTACAAGTAGAGACAAAAATTCTGTCACTACCAACTTCTTCATGAAGCCTGAGAGAATCACTGGAGATAATGTCCAATGCAAGAAAATGTAATGTGCAGGTTGTAACATATTTAAGAAATCAAGTCCACTTTAAGGAAGGAGAATGACCTGAACACAAAATGAATTAAAAAGAAATGTCACATTGTGTATAAGGCAATCATATATGAAAGTTGAGCAGCCATCTAGCTGCTCACCATTTTTTTTACATGTATTAAATCCTTTTCATATACTTTATGCTAGGAAAGGTGATGATTCGACACAAAACAAGCTGGTAAACATTCACTACTTGATAAGGAATTCACCACCAAGGGTACATGAAAGTCTAGATTATGTCTAAAATTATAGATTTTTTTAGAATATTCTATATTCTATATAGAAATCTGCAAGCACACATGTGATCTGCATAACATGTTAAACTACAACATATATTATGGTTATGCATAACTCAAAAATAGTTCATCCTACGTTCTCAAAACTGAGTTAAGTTTCTCAAGCTGTAATCTGTATAATGACACATCAAACACATTAGAAATGTTCATAATCATGAACAATAAGTAAAATAAAATTGGCACGAATCGTCTGTTTAAGTGCATTGATTTAAGTCTTATAGGTTATTAACATTAGCAACATTAAACTGATTATCCATGCACAGTAAAGCCATTTCATCATATGGGCTCATTACTGTGCTTTAAAACTAATCCACAATCCAGGGCCAAGTTGGTTCCCAATATGAAATAATTTTCACATTTAAAGCAATAATTTACAAAGTTTAGAAAGTTCTCATGGATCAGACTAGAATTAGTATGGTTTAAAGTTTTAATGTCTTGAAATTAACTCCCAATATCCACCGGAAAATTTGCTGATTCACAAGTTCTGAAGCAGTTTTGTGTACTGGAAGGATGTTACAATCTACCCCACCATCATTAAATCAAAAAGTAAAGAAACTGTAGATCACATGAATAAGATTTTAATATTTTGTTGTGAGACAGTTAATTTCTTTAAAAAGGCTAAAAATCCTAAAGAAGCGGAGTCATCTTCTTTTATTTTCACAAACATTTCTTTTTAATTTACATTTTATTTTTGTAATTAAACAAAATAGTTGCAAAAACTTCATATTTATCTCATTAGAAATGGTTAAGCAGCACAACATTATTAATTCATGTCCACATTCTATTGTGAAAACTTAAAAGTTATAGAATCTCAATGTATGAAAAATATGTCATAATATGACTGAATATATGATATTTCCTTTTTTCCCACATGTCCTTCATATACAAGTGAAAAAATTCCTACAATTTGATTCACTCTCTTATCTAGACAAATAATTTTAATAGGTATTAATGTGATGAGAGATAATCATGCAAGTCTAAAATTAAGGAAGAACAATTAACATTAATTGAAACCTTTTACCAAGTTTTAATAATTTTTTGAGAAAATGATTTACAACATTAATTAATATTTGTATTAATTAATTCACACTTATCATGAAGTAACAGAGAAGAAACATGCTAAATACACAAATGAGAGAAATTGCAAGTGATTTGAGTGAAGTAAATGTAAAACAAATATTAGCTAGAAAAAGTAAATGAGCCTTTATTTCAATTTTATTTTTGACTCAGAAGAAAGTAACTTCCACTTCATGCACATGCAA
The DNA here is from genome assembly GCA_038098605.1 of Gryllus longicercus. Taxonomy (NCBI): domain Eukaryota; kingdom Metazoa; phylum Arthropoda; class Insecta; order Orthoptera; family Gryllidae; genus Gryllus; species Gryllus longicercus. The sequence continues at coordinate 931,419 of JAZDUA010000518.1, read as the reverse complement.
ATTATTGAATACTAAGGAGAGCAAAAACATGGTTGATCTTTTTAACTCTTATGAGAAATGAAATTAGTTCAGCCTCTATAATTTGCCTTCGTATGTGGAATTTGGAATAAAATAGAATAAAAATACCTTGTATTAACAAATCTGTTTTCATGGCACAAACAAGCACAAAATTCTTTTACCTTACAACAGTGATAACTCTTATTTGAGACCAATCCAATAAGTTCTAGAGATGATAATTTGAAATATAAATTCTATAACTATCTCATTCATACAAAAAAGAAATAAGCAAGTTAAGTGTACTATAATCTTGTTTTGTCTTTTTAATTCATTAAATTGTATTAAGCTTCTGCAGTCTCATCACTTTCCATTCACATATATAACGAGGGTAGGTAGGCACTCTGGTAAATTGGACAATTTGACCTTTTCAAATTAATTGCCTCTTTTCTTCCCCTGAAGTGTAGAACATTCCCAAAATATTCTCATAATGGTTTAATTTTTTTTGATTTTTTGCATTAAATGATCAAAGTGTGCTGATAAAAATGGAACAGATCTAGTTTTTGGTAAAATCTCTGAATTTTAAAAAATTGCAAAAGTATATTTTTTTCATCTCCCTCCACCAACTACATTTTTAAAATTTTCATTTTCTTTTCTTAATGAAATCTGTTTTTCAAAATTTCCTAAGTTTTTGAATAATGTCCTGAACATTCTTTTAAAAATATTAGTAGGTTTTCTCTAATTTTGAGTGAAATTATGAGAATTAACAAGAGTTTCCCAAGTATTATTACTTATTGCAGATTTCTCATAAGATTTTGATATAACTACTGTAGCTGAAAATTTATTATTAAATAATGTAATTAAATTAATTTATCATACAAAAACAATAAAAACTTTATGTAACATGTGAGGGAGAAGTAAAATTTATGAACTTTCTTTGAGCTCCAGAATCCCTAACCAAGTCATTTAGCAATAGTTGAATTATGAAAAAAGAGACCAATGAGCATGGTTGGCAACATTTGAAAACTAGAAAGTTTTGCTCCTGAGTAATAGAAAAGATATTTGCATCGGCACACAAAGTACAGATATGATATTATAGAATACAAAAGATTCCTACTCCCACCCCTCCCTCTTCCCCAGCAATTAGCAAAAAGAGGATTCATCAAAACTTTTACAAAGTGAAGTTACATTTACAGTCCAGAAACAAAGCAAGAGGCCATATCAGCACTAGCTCAATGGATGTAAGTAACTGAATGTCAAACCTGATTAAGATGGAGTTATTGACCCACAAGCTGAAGTACAATACCTGTTATAGTGATATTTGAAGTTTTAAAATTATACACTATGAATGGTAATCAATGGTATCATGATTAAAATGAGTATCATTTTTTGTATTTGATTGTCAGCACAGTCAATAATTGTATAGAAACAGTTATACAGTAGAAATATTTGACTTGATATTTAAAATTGTGAATCAATTTTAATTATTAAATTTTAGCAGTATCCACAAAGGTTGAAAGACAATCATAATGAGGTTGCTGGATTATTTATTCAAATTGTTATAAGTGCAAAATTTCTTGCCACATGGTTTGTGTGCATGCATCCTTAGGCAGAGAAATTATGATTACATCTACCTTTCTCATTAATTATTTTATATTGTAGGAAGAACCTTTTCTGGATTGTGCTTGATTCTTGTATTTGTGATAAACATTTTGTTCTTTTATTATTGTTCTGTTGAAATTTTATGTTTCTACTTGTATTTTATTGATTTGACTGAAGTGAAATTATATTTGTAAAAGTTTTAATATTCCCTGTTCATGTTTTGGTACAGTTTTTGAAATTGTAAGTAATTTATTGTTCTCATAATTTATCTGCCTAAGGATGCATGCAGACAAAACTTTAAACTTTTATGCATACCATTAAAATTCAATGATATTCATTAGACAATCCTTGGAGTGATGTGTTGTAAAGTAATGGACATGTATTATTATGAGGATTTCTTAAAGTTAGCTGTTGATATTGACACCTGAAGAATATAATTCCTATGAATCATATTCTTCAGGTGACAATATCAACAGCTGAACACTTTAAGAAATCTATATTATAGAATAGGTGTTGTAATTATGGATATCTTTATTGCATGAAAAGAACACACTCGAATAGCTCCCACCTTTGAGTAAGTCAGTTTTGACAAAAACCACTTATTCATAAATGAATAGGCAAAGCAATGGTAGTATACCAAGCTAAATGAAGAAAACTTCCAGGAAAGATGTGGAAGGCATTCTAATAAGTTTCAAAATTTAATATCAAAGAACTTATAATTATTTTGAAGAGATATATTAGTGGTTGAAGAACATTTTTGAATAAAATTTACTTTTCATATAATAGCTTAAAATTGTATCATTTCTGAAGTGTCAGGTCAATCAAGTACTCCTAATGCACCATTGTATGAGCATTTCAAATTTGAAATGCAGATTGAAAATGTAGACACAATTGAACAGCACAATTATATTCTAAACATTTCATATTTTTAGTTTTACTATTAAGTATATATTTATTGGACTTAGTCTTGATTGTATGGATGCAAAAGTATGAAGGATAATGTGCAATATAGAAGAACACCAGATTTTTACATCTAATCAATGTGTTGTGCAACTTGAAATAAACATTTTTGTTGAATTCAAGTTTATGTTGAAAGTGCAAGAAGAACTATAAATGCAAAGCAATGCAATGAAATGTTCCTGCAACTACTGACTACATAAAACAACATGAAATCATTTGATCATTTGCGAACAACATAAAATCATTTGAAATGTTTAATACATATCAATAAAAATATTAATTTATCTCAATTTTATTGGCTGTAAAATTAAACTTTCATATATGATTATCATCTCATCATTTAATGTTGTGCAATGGGTGTTTGAGTAAATTATTTATCAAAAAGCTGAACTTAACATCTTAAAGAGTTAGAAAAGTAGTGATTTTTATTAATACAAGCCAAAGACAGAAGGATATTTCTTCCAAAATCAATAATGTGCGATCATTGAAATCAATAATGTGTAAATCAATAATGTGTGATCATGTAATGTGTAATAATTTGCTATGCTTTTGAACACTCATATAGAGTAGATGATGTTTTATAATTATGTTACAATATTATGTTACATTATTTTATTATGTTATATATTTTATGTTACATAATTCTTCTTTGGTTTAAGTTCATTAGTTAGTAATATATCATTTTATAACATAGTGTGGATATTTAGAGTGGTATATTTCTCTTCATTTGGCAAGGCTGAAATTTCTTCACCCTCACCTCTCTCATTTTATTAAAAAATAATAATAAAAGGTATACAGATTTCCAGAATAATTAAATAATATTAACTCATGCCACTGAGAATCTGAAGTTTTGTAATAGAAAATTGATGTTATGTTCTTTCTCACAGAAAGAAGTGTTCATGTATTTGTATGAGTTCATCTTGCTTTAATTAAGAAATTTTTCAAGTATCTACAATAATATTTTAATAAAAAAGTGCCATCACACTCAAGAGTTGCAAGGTGTTTATAATAAAATATGTTACGCAAATCACACTGATCCTCAGCCCTTCTTTCGATGGCACTTCTAATTCATAAACCAAATACGTTTCACTAGGTTTTATTGAGTGTATTTCTTTTTATTGAGAGTTTCTTTATGCATATAAATTCATAAAATTAATATATGCAGTTTCTTGATGTCAGAAAACATAAATTATACCAATGTATGGAGAAATATAATGGTATTTTTTACATATATAAATTCAAGTGCTCAGCAATATGGATTCAAATTATTCTCTCTCTAGAAATTTGTATTTCTCCCTTTTATTACATTTTAAATATAATGAGGGGAGGAAATTAAAGAAATTCCTTCCTTGCCCCAAAAATGACCATCCCATATACTTTTTCTCTTTAATATCTAGTAAAATAAAATAAAAAATATACAGAAAACACTAATAACTTCCCAGCACCAATACGTTGAACAAGAGCATACTTCTGCAAACATCTCCTTCCCCTCTAAGTTACAAGATAAAGCTTTAGCACATGTTCAGCAGGCAAATAGAAGCAGTAGAACAGGCAAAGAAAATGCAGTAGAGTAATTTAAGCAGCAGTATTTAAAATGAAAGCAGCAACAATATAATGCGACAGCTCCTTACTCCCGTTACTCACCGTGGAGGTCTGATTTTGAACGCAACCCAGACAGTTTCTCATTTGAGATTTGGGCCTGTATGTGACCCCCACTCCATCAGAATCATTCTCCTCGTCGTGCTTGAAGAAACAGGAAGCACGGCGGATAGAGAAACTAGCATGCACTAGATTCAGCAACTATAATGTTAGGAGCAATACACTTGTCTACAGATAAGTATTACTTTACACTTTGTACATGATTCCTTGGTGAATCATTGCACTACTGCAGATAGGTTTTACGAAAAATTGATATAAAATTGATATGAAGGAAATTATTTAAAATATACCATACATGATACATTTATAATATTTTTTTATATCATATACAATATTATTGAATAGAACCCCTTACTTAGTTCTGTGTAATTTATAGAATTACGCATTGATAACTTCTCAATTAACAACTTCAAGACATGTCTATTAAAAATGAAATTAATTTATGATTACATAAACAATAAACTCCATATGAATAAAATTTTGAAGAAATATGAATGCATGTCAAAGGATTTTTAAGTACACTGAATTCTTCAAAATGTTCACCCCTACTTAAAAAATTATAGCCACATAAAAAAAAAAAATTGAACTGTAGAAATAAGGTACTGACAATTGACAATGAGAAATGATTCAACTACATAGAGATAGTTTTAGCTCTTCAACAATTTTGTTAGCAACTGTTAACACTGATTCTTCAATAATTTTTCATTCACACCTGAATTTTAAACACTATAAAATGCATACTCAGTTATGAGTAAAAATTATATATGCTTATTAGTAACATTTCAATACAATTATATTACATTTATATTATTTTTAAATTAAATATATTATTATAATATAATATATTATTAAAAATTATTTTAAAATACTATCCGCAGTGGAAATGTATGTGCTATAACTACTTATAAGCAAACAAAAACAATAACACTTATTTCCCAATTTGAAGAAATCAGTAATCAGCAAATAGTATTTCCTATTTGAGTTCCAACACAGTTGCAAAATGTGATTTACGATTTAAGTGGATAGGTAGAAAGTATTGGAACTGACATTGATGTAATTCATTCACAATGGTTATATTACTTTACATTACAATACATCACATACTACTCTGATACAAAGTGCATAGAAACTAGTGAATCTTTGATGACAAAACATCTACAATGCTACTGAACTACAACTGTTTGCACATGAAGAAAATTGATGTTTCTGAATGAATGTGACATGATTTCTCAATTACTGTTAATGTGTTTGTACATTTTCATACTGAAGTACATATGATGTTTGTGATGGGAATCAATCATAAGTTGATACCCCCATTTGGTAAATAATTCTTAACCAAAGTGCTTTATTGTAGCCATGTTGAAGAGAATGTACTGGGAGAATGATTTACATTCAGAATACATACATTATTTTATAAAAGAACTATTGCCAAAAAACAATTACAATATTCTGGAATGTAATATTACACTTTATACTTGCATTGCAATAATAATTACTTTTGACAATAATATGACAATAGTTTAATTCAATTAAAGTTCACCAATTATAATTAAATCAAATTCATATCAAAATTTCATAGTAAGACCATTCTTATAATAAGAGTTATGAAATTGTACGATAATATTTGCACAATTTTGCTTCACCTTAGCAATTTTGTATTGCAATGTGACTAAAATAATAATATTAGCATGTGTGACACAATTTATTTTTTATTTTGTTTGCATTATTGTCATCTTTTGGAAGCAATAACTATTGGCAGTCATGCATTTAGGCCCATATGCTGGATGCTAAATACCCTGAGCACTGATTAAAGTGTGTAATTTTCTTAGGAAAATCTAGGGAATAATTGATATGATATTCTCTTTGTATTAGATAATCAAAAGAAGATGTGAATAAAACCTACTCCTAAATAAATTTTTAAATTATGAGAAAGCAAATGACAGAGTGATTAGGAAAAATATTACCAGTGGCTCAACAAAAGCAATTCCAACAAACCGATGGTTTTGTCAAGAATACACATTATATACTTAACCTACAGGATGAAAAGAGAAATGAAAGGTGGAATAAACCTCAAATACAAAAGCTTTTTTAAAAACAATCCTAGAAGATCCATTGATCTTCACAAAAAAAAAGGCTTATAAAGAGCAGCTTTCTAATCATCTATGATTGCAGAAAAATGCAAAATGAACAAATTAACAAAAACAAAATATTTGGGACTACTAAGGAAAAAAATTAAAGAATAAAAATAGTAACATAATAAAATTATAGATACGGTAACATGTTTCACATGCTTAAGTTACAGATTGACACTGAAAATGAAGATTTTGAAATGAAACTTACAAAACTAACGTCTGCTTCAAAAGATATTTAAAAAACATGACCACAGAAACAAAAATTAGATTACACAATACAATATCTACACCAATAATTTTGTATGGCAGTAAGGCATGGATGCTAAAACAGAGACTAAGATGTGGTTAAAATGAGATTGTACATAACTGTGACTAGAATAGACAAAATTAGAATCAGAAACATATGAAAGAGATTAAATGCAATGAATGTAATTGAATCAATAGAAGAGTTCCAAAGAAAATGACAAAATCATATAGAGGGAATGAAGATGAAAAACTGATTTTGACAAAGAGACAGAGCATTAGTAGCTTAAGCTAAAATGACATTACTAGGAACATCATAGAAACTAAAGAAATTATGGCTCAAATGGAACAGGTCATACAGACGTAAACTTTAACTGTTAAAAATTATAATGATTACCCAAGGTTTTATCAGTCGGGAAAACAAACTTTGTTAAAAATTACTGCTTTCTGATTTAAATATTTTATTTTACATTAAATGAAGATAAAAAAAATGTTACTTCTGTGCACAAACGATAATAAGATATTACGAGCGAGATATTATAAGATATTGTGAGCCATTTCGTTCTTCAAGATTTGGTGAAGTGGAGGATGACATCAGAAATGTGCAGGCCCTAGATGCTCAGTTGTTAATCTGGTATTACTTACAATCTTCAAAATCATTCAGTCATAACAAGATTGTAAAATATTATTTCTAATTTTCTATCATTGTATTTATGTAAAATACAAAGCATACACTGGCTATGCAGTTCAATTTTCAATGTGTCTCAGATTCATCGATCATGAAAACAAATGGGCCAAATTCAAATGTTCATACCTTCAACAAGTTTTATTCAAAATCATAATCAATATTATTCATCATTAATATTATTTTCCTTATATTCATATTACTATCATATCATTTTATATTCATGTTATAACATATACAGGTGTCTGAGAAAAAAGGGGAAGGGAGTCCAAGATAAACACATTTTGCCAATGAATATGTGGTAGGAAGTTTCATGTAATCTATAAGTTATAATAACATAACTTTTACTTCATAATAAAGTACAAGTTATATGTGATTTTCCCTGATTGTTAGGCAATCCTTCATGTAGACTGCATTGGAATGTGCCCTATCAAATTCCAATACATAACACCAATATAATACCAATCAAATTCCAATACACTGCTTGATTGGTTGCCTTCCAATAAAGGCACAGGCCACATGTGTTACTTCAATGTATGAATTTCCTCACCACATGATCATTGGAAAATGGTGATCATCTTTGACCCCTACTGGATCTACAAGTTTGTAACATTTATTCTGAGTCATATATTATATTCAACGTGAATACTAATTTCATGATGAATACTTAAATTTATGTTTTGTCTTGTAATGACAGTAATTTCTTTTTATACCCCTCGGACAGGGGCTTGGTGCTGTTAGTAACCGGGATTCCCAGATGATCACTCATCCAGAAATCTGCGGTGTCTCAAGTTGCTTAATTTCCATTACTTCAAAGAACATAGCTAAGAAATTTGGCTAATGATATTTACAGGCTTTTAATATCTTTGAATAAAGTGTTATAAGGTGAATGTAAGCTCTTTGTATAATAGTGTCTCTTGTATTTAATGTGTGTTATAATGCGTATGACTACACATATAAAGTATCAACTGAAGTACATGAATTTTAAATTATCTTTTTACAATACATACTTTGAATTGATAATTGAGAAAAAATGTCATTATGCCTATTGTTGTGAGTTACAGCACTTCTTATTTAGAGGAATATGAATATATCCAACATTGATATAACAGATTAATAGACATCTCAAGCACACTATGCTTCCTAAATTATTAATAAGATACAGAACAAAACACGAAAAGCACAACACTGACATGTTACTTCTGTTCAGATGAGTATGAAACAATTCTAGCTTCATGCATTGTACAAGCTAACACCTATCTTGATGCAAGATGTGCACAGACTTTTCAAAACTAAAAACTATGTCTAATTCTGCTTGAGTTATTTCCAGGACATGCAATTTAGTCTTATTGTACTGAATAAAGTAAGTAATGGAAAGTGGCAGGAATACAGATGTACATTTAAACTGTGAAATAAACAATTACTTGCTCAAAAAAAAACATTAATATAATTTTTCACTGCTGGACTGAAATATTAAAATTTTAGTCCACTCTGAGTAAAACAGGTTACTCTAAATGATAATATTATTTAATAAATAGGAAAATAATGAGGAAATATAAATATATTTCTTCTTATTCTTCTAGAAATGTCTACTTGCACAGATGTAACTTCAATATGATCACCACCCTAAATTTCATATTTATTCTTCTGATGGTTTTCTAAGTACTACTGAATAATATGTATAACATTTTTTGTGTGTTACAAAGCTTTGAAGCTTAATTCATGTGGCACACTTTGCAGCTTGCTACTGATCTACACATTCCTATTCTCTATTCTAAGCTCAATAACCAATGTCAGGGCTAATGAGTTATTAACCTGCACAATCCATTGTTCTTCCAAGCTGTTGTCTTGTGACCATTGTCTTGTGTGATGTGGATCTCTGTCCTTCGACCCAAGACTCGTGTCAGGATCCGAAGTAAGATGTATCGCGAACCCCTTAAGTGAAGTTCAATGAGGAATTCAAGACTTTTGTGCAAGTCTGAAGTGAGAAACTAAACTTCTTTTTCCATTCCCACTTGCTTATCATGTTTGTTTGCTACAACAATCATCTTTGTGCTCTTTATACATCTCAGTTTACTTATTACATAAAACTTATAAATTAGAGTTTGAGAAGTAGTTTGTCTCTAATTGATACACTAGTCAAAAGTTAATTTATTCTGGATTTTGTTTTGTACAAATTCTATTATAATTATACTTCAATATTATAAACTATTATTTAAAAACTGGAAGATATTGATTTTTAAACCTATTATTTAGCCGGAATGATTCTAAGAGATTTTGCTCCACGAGTGTTATCATAGAAAAAATCCACCGAAATTAACTATGACAAAATGTGAAACTGTACGATTATACGACTCATAATGCAAAACTGCATGATTTTAAGTGAACTACAAACACAGAGTAAATGATAGAAGTAAGAGTAAATGATACAAGAGTAAATGATACAGAGTAAATGATACAGAGTAAATGAATAAATTAGAAGTTATCAGCAAAACATTAAAATGTTGCTATATTTAATAATATAAAAATGACAATAATAAAAATGATCTTTACTTATTGACAAATATGTTTTAGAATAAAATGATATCTATTTAATTTCCTGGAATCAAATTAATTCCTTAATACAATTTATTAATAAAAAGAGGTTTAGAAGAAATTAGTTTTGATTTTTGTGTATTAATAGAAAAAACATTTTGTAGGTCTAATTGATTTTTTCCCTCTTCAAATTATCACAAACTATTATCTTGAAATTTGTATGAAACATAAGCTTAGCAAAAATTAAAGATTTACACAATATTAAAAATTATAGAAATTTACATTTCACACCCAAGTTATAATTTTTTAACTTAATAATCAAATTCACATAATACATAGTTATGATGAGTTATGATGATTTATAATTGCATGTCTTCAATTTAAAAATATGCACATTTAAGTAAAGAAATTGATAAAAAATGAAATGAAATAAAATAAAATACTCATAATTCCATTTCAATTCAAAACATGTTACTGAGCTAATTTTTTGATTGAAACCATTGATTACTTTGATATTCAAGAAAAAGGAAGAAGTGTAAATGTATTAAGTTGCATAGTACTTCAATCACTGATCTCATTAAAAAAATAGATTTAAAACTTGATTCATCCATTTCTTTCATTACATGCAGTGAACTTTTGCATCAGTCAATTTTTAACCCTACTTCCTTTCCCTTTACTTGTCAATGCAATATTTATATAAACATTGTTGCTACATTTTTTATACTTCTATACTTTTTATACATTTTTTTATACTTCTTCTTGATAGAGATGAAGTAGCAAAGAAGTTTATGTTCAATTTATTTTTGTTATCTTCCATGTTCATAGATCATTAGTCTGTCATGACTTTTTTGAACTATTGTCACTAAGAACTAACATGATATAAAGAACCTTACAGTCTCAAAGCTACTTTTACTTTCAAATGCAAATAGGTAAGTTAAAAATATAATTTTTTTAATGAAAATTGCCAAATGGGAGCATTTTTCAGCATTCTGAGAAAAAAGCGTAACAAAACTATTTCCAATGAACTACTTGAAAGCTACTCAACTATACAAGTTAATGAGGGCAAAAGATGCAAATTTCAAATTCAATGCATTCACCATCATTATTTGTTTAAAACATTTCTGCCATAAATTTCAGTATGTGAAAATATTGTGTTAATCCTATTACATTTATGAAAAAATGTTTGAAGTGCACAACATATTTTCTACTAAACTAAGAAGACAAAATATATGGTTTCAATATATACAGTAGAATAACTTTAAAAATGAGCAAGCAAATTTTAAAGAATACAGAAAGGAATATCTGTTCAAATTGTGATGGAGCATATACAGTGCACATTGCTTCACTTACACAGAAACATCTAAATACTGAGAACACATTAAAAACACAGGAAAAAGCCGTCACATATAACTAAGCATTATTCAATTTCAGTCTCCTTTCTCACATTTTACTGAGTTTCACTTAAAAACCACAAGAACAGTGTAAAATTTCCACATCAAAAGAAAAAGATACTTACATGTGATGATTCAGCCAATGAAGTATCTTGTGTCCGATATATTCCTATGGGAATTTCACATGTGGTTGAACAAAGCTTTTGATATAAACGACCATATGTTCGAATCCACATATCATCCTTAGTAATTTTCATCTGCAATGTAAATAGTAACTTAATCATTTTTATTTGGGGATGAAGTTTCAGCATTCACTTCAAAATTACATGACATATGTAAATGAATTCATTTGAAACTTAAATGATCTGGGTCATTAAAGCACATGAGTAATATTAAATTTCATATCAAAATATCATAAAGAAAAAGAAAATTCAAGTGACAAATAAAACCATTATTGTTATTATTACAGTATCAATTTATTTCTTGGCAGAGTGCAAGATAATAATTATTCCAATATGCCAAAAGAAGTGAACAAATGAAAAAATTAGCCCAAGCGGGCACAAATAGGATTGATTTGTTTTAACTAGTATAAACATTTTAAGAGAAGCTTAAGAAAAATGTACTTTTGTATAAAATATGAATATTCCAACAGATTTCATGATTTACAGCAAACATTTTTCATGAAATCTGAAACATTCAGTGGTACCTTGTTGATTCTTGGAATATCTCACTTTGAGGTCTCAATACAAAAGCAAAGCTTCTTATAAATTGATGGACTCTCATCTATTGTTGAAATGTATTGATTCATTTCTGTCCAACAAGTGCTCAATGAATTTCCGTGTTTACTATATGCTCCTTTAATTCTTGGATTGTGTATTATTTCATCGATATTCAGAAGAATGATTAACTCTTCTTCTCATAAATATTGATACAAGCATCTTGCTCCGTTTTCATAAAAATACGAGCAACAGCAACGTGTTGATTTTTTCAAAATAGTGATACCCAAAATTATCATAGGAACAACACTTGAGAAGAAAAATAATTAAAGTGCTGAATTTCAGTGTTTCCATGCTCAATTTAAAATTCCTACCTTTGTTTGGATGGTAGGCAATAGTGGGTTTGTTTGTTTTTATGCTCCATCTCGTGGAGCTACATGCAAAACATAAAGTTCGGCCTGTAACTTTTTTTACAAAATATGGAATTTGCATGTGGTGTTCATGCAAACAATGATTCATTTGTATTTCTTCATTACTTCCATTCATACTTTTCAATGAAAGTATTTTAAATATATATGTAAATGTAATTTATGACTGTAAATTAATGTTATTCCTAATAATTGTTAATTAAGTAATTATCAAATACACTCTTTAAAATTTTAAAAATTAACTATTAATTATGTTAACCCTTAAATATTAACCCAAATTAAAGGTACATCTTTTAGAAGAAGAAGGTGTTAGATATTTATTTGAAAAAAGACTTAGGGATAAACCACAATAATTAAACAAAGAAAACATCGATATATTCTGAATTACTCTAAAACAAGAAATAATGGAAACAGTTAAGGAAAGCTTAGAAGTTATAAAACCAAAAAAAGAGAAGTGGAGAAGATCCTGGAATGATGAAATACAATAAATCATTCTAAACACAAAGAAAGCCTATAAAAAAGACACAGAAACAAGAGACCTACATAACATATAAAACGTGGAGAGCAAAAATCAAGAAAAGAAACAAGAATAAAAAGAGAAGACTGGGAGAAAAACATCACTGGAGCACAAACAGTGGGATTTAAAATACTAAGAATGGTTGGGACTGAAACAAGGTACAAAGTGGGAACAAAGTGGGTACAAAGTGAATATAGACCTAATACCAGAGTGGATAAAACACGATACAAAATTGTGGAACAATGACAACCACATATCGAACATAAACATGACCTCAGATCTAGAAAATCAACTTGTGCAAGAAATAACTATAGAACTTGAACAAGTACTTAAAAAACTTAAAACAGAAAAAGCCCTGGAATAGATGAAATTAACATAAAACTTATCAAATATGGAAGTAAAGAACTACAAGTGATTTTGATTAAACTATTTAACAAAATATGAACAGAGAATCTTACCCCAACAGAATGGTGAACAGGTTTGGTAACAAATATATATCAAAAAGGTACAAAAATATACTGCATCAACTACAGAGGGATAATGGTACTGCGAACCACCTCAAAACTATTTGCTAACATATTAAGGAATTGAATGATGAGTTCAGTGAATGAATGAGTTCATTCATGGGCAAAGAACAATATGGATTCAGAAAGGGCAAGAGTACAAATTATGCTATATTCACAGTACAAACAATATTAGACAAAAGAAATGAAAGAAACTTACCGTCATATTCATAGATTTTGAAAAGGTTTATGATATGGTGAATAGGGTTAAACTGTGGGAAATATTAGAAGAAGAAGGAATACCACAAGAAATTATCAATGAAATAATAACACTTTATATGGACTCAAAAATCACCATAAAAATTAATAATGAGACCATCACAAAATCACTCCGTACAAACTGAGACAGGGATGTGGCCAATCATCCAACCTTTACAATACTTATTCCAACAGTCTCATCAAAGAATGGAAAAGTCAGTAAATCAAGGTATACAACTTAACAAAAAACAAACTATACAACAAACAGTCCTGTTTACTGATGACCAAATAATTTTGGCTGAATCAGAGGATCAACTCCAAATAACAACACATGAACTGAATACAATAGCAAAGACTTATGACATAAAAATATCAACAACAAAAATAAATAAACAAATAAATAAATGAAATAATTACAAGACACTTTGGGAAGGACACGACACAAGAAACCAAATTAAGAATACACATGACAGCCAAACTAATGCTGTTAGAATCAGAAACCTGGATTCTAAAACAAAGAGACAACCAGAGACTAGAAGCAGCTCACATGAGATTCCTTAGACACCTCCTTGGCTATACTAGACTGGATCAACAGAGAAATAAAGACATTAGGAAAATATTGAAGACAACAAACATAACAGAGGAAGTTAGAAAGAACCAGAAAAAATGGCTGGAACATTAAAAGAATGAAAGAAGGAAGATTCCCAAAAGCTACCCTAAAAACCACTTGGAGAGGTAGTAGGGTAAGAAAGAAATGGATCATGCAGGAACACCTGGAAGACTGAAGTATTTCAGGTCTACTGCTTAACCAAGAACAGGCCCCTCCTGGCCTTTCATCCTGCAGTTTATGATGATGATAAACTATGCAGTTCATGATGTAATTATATCAATTAAATTTTGGAACTGTAAATTTTATATAATTTGTAACTGGATTGTATGTGTAATCTAAGGTTGTACATGAAACTATTTAATGTAAACTGTTCTTAATATATCAGATTTCATTGTCAAGAGATATATTGCACTGTTTTGTTTCTAACATGTCTCATATTATGCAGTAACAATGCTGTAGGACAAAATATTTAAATTAATCAGTACATGCTTTCAGATGTTATTAATGTCTCAAAGAAATTCATCAACTACTTTGTCACACATGCATTGAACATGCATTTGGGGTAATTCAAAATACAGTGATGATTTTTTGTGCAATAAGAAAAATACTACAAATCACAAGAAGTAGATAGTAGCTTTTACTGCGAGTGAACTTTTCTAAATTCTGCTTCTATGAATTCTTCTTCTTCCTTCGAGTCGACAACAGCTAAATTCTGTTTTGCAGGTAAGTAGAGAGAGCGAAGGCTCTCTGGTTTCCTAGGGCCAGGTCATCTCTGGATTAGGGCAGTGCGAGCAGGAAAGTAGATGTTCCATCGTCTCTTCAACACCACAGGAGCACATCACTGAGTCATTCTGGGACAAGAATCCCCATTTTTGAGGTTGTATTTACATCTACCAACACTCATACGCAGTCTGTTTAGGGATCTCCATATGGTCCACGGTTGTTCAGGACCCCGAGGCAGGGACTCGGAGGGTTTTATGAGGTGGCCTGATAGGCGGCATTCGTCCATCCACAGGATAAGCCTTTCCTGCTAGGCTGGTTTCTGGAGAGGGGTATTGGTCTGAAGGAAACTTTTGCGAGAACGGAGCCTTCGGTGGGCGGGAAATTGACCATCCAGAGGGTAGCGTTTGTCGTTCACCTGTCGACTTCTTTCCGCTCTGCAGGAAATCTCCAGGCAGATTTTTGGAGGGACGGTGGCAGAAAGAACAGAGAGTTGTGGAATGAGTGTGGGCTTGAGACAGCCGGTCACATGCCGACAGGATTGATACAGGCGGTGCCAACCTTCATGGCGTGAGCGGATTTATGCCAAACTGGGCAGGCGTATTCACCTGCAGAGTAGCAGAGGGGCAGAGCGGATAGGTGGTCAGTAATGGTAACTTTCAGGTAACTGGGTCAGCTCCCCAGTTAGATCCATACAATTTTCTGAGGATGTCGTTGCGGGTTTCAACTTTCATTTTGGTGTTAGTACAGTGTCTCTTGTATGTATGGTTCCTGTCGAGAACGACTCCAAGGTACTGGGGCTCGGGGTTGTGTGCCAAACAGGGAGGTTGAGGAGTTTGCCGCACCACCGTACTTGGAGTTTCCTTGAAGCTTGCTTGTTGCGAAGGTGGGACGCGCATACTTCAGTTTTAGCAGAGTTCGGCTTGAGATCGTTTTTTTTATACGAGGGTTGCCTTTTATATTTCAGGATTAGAGAACAAAAATAAATATTAACCATCGAAAATCACTGTATTGTTTTTCAAAATATTCCCCATGAAGATCTATACACTTTTGCATGCGTTTGAACTAATTGTCGAAGCACTTTTGCCACTCTGATTGAGGTATCTCCAAAACATGCATTCTGAATGCAGCAACCGCTTCTTCAGGTGTCGAAAAACGTTGACCTCTCAGTTTGTTTTTTTTACGTGCGGGAATAAAAAGACGTCATTCGGTTTCAAGTCAGGACTATACGGTGGATGACTCATCAAATCGATGTTTTGGGTGCTCAAAAATGCAGTTGTTTGAGCCGATGTGTGAGAGCTCGCATTGTCGTGGTGAAGAGTGATCCGTCTTCGGCAGTTGGTTTTCCTGATTTCTTGCAAGACAGCTGGCAAACAAATCGTTGTGCACCACTCAGAATTGACTGTTCTGCGTTGTTCTAGTGGTATGGTTGCGACATGTCCAGTTTTTCCGAAAAAACAGGCGACCATCTGTTTGGAAGTGCTTTGTGCGCGAACAACTTTTGTTGGATTTTACTCATCTCGAAACACCCATACAGTCGACTGCTGTTTACTTTCGGGCTCATACGCGTAAATCTACGATTCATCACCTGTCACGATGTCATAGACGTGTTTCGAAGCACCGCGATCGTATTTTTTGAGCGTTTCTTTCGACTAATCGACACGAGCCTTTTTTGAGCGATTGACAAATTGAGTGGGATCCAAAGCGAACAAATTTTTTTGACAGACAAATGTTCATGCAATATTGAATGTATGCTGGTCCCACTCATGCCTAAGGTTGTCTCAATCTCACGATAGGTCACATGACGATCGTGCAATATCAGTTCACGCACAGCATCCATGGTTTTCGGAACAACTGATTTTGGACGACCTTCGCGAAATTCGTCTTGGAGTGAACTACGACCACGATTGAATTGACCATACCATCGATAAATACTGGTCCTTGATGGAGCTTCATCGACAAAAAATGAATTAAGTTCATGAATTAAGTGCACTGTTGCTGAGTTAATCCACGCCGAAAGTTGTAAAAAATAAGCGCACGAAAATGTTCACGATTTAATTCCATTTTTGGGCGAAGATGAATCTTTTAAGTTACTGTAAACAACACAATAGCGCTCGTATGTCAAAACGTTGTGAGTACGTATAACCTCAAAACATCCAACTTTACGATAGAGCTGTCAGTTGCCAGATTGCAACACCAGGGTTGCCAAATCCCGAAACATTAAAGGCACCCTTGGTATTAGATAGAAAGCAGGTTTAAAGCTTCAGTGAGGTTTTCTTCTACCATTGCAAAATTGTCTGACTGGGATGACAGAGCGAGATCGTCGGCGTAAATAAAGGAACAGCAGTTCCGGCTGATGGGCTGGTCATTGGCATATATGTTGAAGAGTGTGGGGGCCAAGATGCTGCCCTGGGGCAGGCCATTTTTACGATTGTTTTTTTTTATTTTTTTTTCTTTTGTCCCCTCCACAGTAACCCTGTGAAGGAGGGGAATTTATTATCTATAAATTTTTTTCATTATGCTGCTGCCTTACGGCTTAAGCAGCTACAGGCGGGGCTTTTTCTTACAACTAACTTACAATCTAGACTTATAGTTATCTTAATTGCACTTTGGCATTACTAACTTACACTAAAATCATTTTTTGTAATTCTATTTTATACGTAAATTGTTTTTGTATAATGGTATTATTAGTATTATTTTTTTTTCTACATTCACACATCATTCATACTATTTTCATTATATACATAACCATTCATTCTTCCCATTCATTCGCACTTGACTACTACTACAACGCACTGACTACTTGACACTGCACTCACTGTTCGCCACGGCACTGACTTGACTCAAAGTGTCCGTGGCGCTCGGGCCCATTGGGAGGCGTGGCAGGTGGGGCGCGGCGTCGCGTTCCCCGCGCGTCCCTCGGCCGATGGCGAGTCTTCCCCCTCACGCTCGGTTGCCTCCGCTTGCTCGCACAAGGCAGCAAGCGTGTCGTGAGGCAGCGCGCGGAAGGAGAAGGCGACGCGCTTCGGACCTTTCCGGAGGTGGGACCGATGCGCGTCACTGTTCGCCTCACGGCCGGTGTCGCGCAGGATGCGCGGCGCCTTCGGACCCAGAGCCCTTCTAAGCGCCGTCACTGACCGCCTTTGGAGCTCCGGCAAGAATTGGTTTTTTATACCCAGAACTCCGAACACGTCGGTGTTTCTAGGGTATCTATTGGGAATGGGAGGAGGGAGGTGGGGGTACGCCGCGAGACGCGCAGCGCGGTTTTCCGCCGTGCGAATCGGGCGGAGGGTGGAGGGAGGTGCCGCCGCGAATACCTCGCAGGCATACGTCCAAATGGACCGCACGCAGGCGGTGAATAGGCGGCGTTTGAGGGCAGGATGAAGTTCGGGGGCTCGAAGGAGTGGGCGTAGGAGAGTGGATCGGGCAGTTATTTTTTGGCTAACGTACTTGGCGTGGGCGTGCCAGCGGAGGCCGCTGTCAAGCTTCACACCAAGATACTTCGCCGTCTTTTGCCACGGTATGTGCGTGCCTAACAAGCTCACGACTTCATCGGGGTCGGCCCTCTGTCGAGTGAAGTTGACGGCTACGCACTTGTCAGGGTTGAGGGCAAGCTTTTTATGGCTTAGCCATTTGGGAAGCTCGGCGAGACAATCATTCAGATATCTCACCGATTTCCTTATGTCGATCCTTTTTTACGATTGCGACACCCGCTGTTCTTGTTATTCATAGAGACCATAAAGCGCCTGTTACTCAGGAGGGCTTCTGTAATACTGACAAAGTTGAAATCTCAGGTTAGGTGATATAAATCGGCAAGTAACTTGCGTACATTGATGGTGTCGTAGGCGGATGACAAGTCGACGAACGCCACACCCGTTATGAGACCTTTTTGGAAACCGTTCTCTATGTGTTGGGTTAGGTTAAGAAGCTGTCCCGTGCAGGATCGCCCTGGTCTAAATCTCGCCTGTTCTGCAATGAGTTTCTTTTCTATGACGGGGTTAGTCTGGTCAATAGAATCCTTTCGAACAGCTTGTACGTATGACAGAAGCGATATTGGGCGGTAACTTATTGGGTTATCCGCAGGTTTTTCGGGTTTTAGCAAGACAATCACTTTGGATTTCCTCAAAATTTTTGGAATTTGGTTCGTTTTGAGACAACTATTGAAGATGTTCGTTAACTGCTTTCTCACCAAGATGTAACAACTGTTCTGTAAAGATGCTGCCATGCCCGCCGTCTTACCGTTTCGGAGGTTTTTTATGTTCAATTTGGTTTCATGAATACTGATTGGAGCATTAATGGAGCTAGTCTCTGAGGCAGGACTCCTTATTATTTTCTCTTGGATATGTCTGTGGCCGGGTTAGCTGTAATGAAAGCCTTTTTTTTATTAACTTTAAGAACTATTTATTTACAAAGTACACTGAGGATGAGTTATACACACAGGAGCTCTGTAGGCTCGCGTCGGAGGTTCGTTCTCTACTGTTGTGTTCGGCAGTCGCTGGCATGCGCAGGGAGTATTGGCGCATGACTGGTTTGCTGTTGGCCATTTGGTTTAGCGTACGGGGAGACTTTGGGTTGTGTGGGGTCGTAGGAGAGTTTCCGAATAACTGACCAGGTTTTCTTGCTGTTGTGTGTAATGTCGATATTCTCGATCATGTTGCACCACGTTTCTCTTCTGGAGGTAAAGAGAAATTCTACGAGATTTTCCCCTACCGCTCTTGTTTCATCAGCAAAAGCATCTTCATGAAACAGACGGCTGTGTTCTTTATATAACTTGGTTCTCTCCTTTGTGAATCCTGGCACGTAATTTTTACAGCATCCGCTAGGGATACTCTGTCGAGAGCATTCTTGAACAATCTGGACGAAGGCTTCGTAATTTCTTGGATTAGGCGTTACATCAAGGTTTCTGTTATCTATGAGATACAAAAGCGATGCCACCTTGCTTTTTTTAAAATAAAACGTTAATATGAATATATGAATATACACCTCTATGAATAATCTATATATTCAATAGTTAATATTACTAACAATAATACTGGCTTTTTTTTTCTAAAACCGTAATATTATTGGAACAAAAAACAACCTACCTAGTAAAGTAAACCAGAGCAGAAATCAAATTCTCGACTTGGTGCCTATTAATTTATTTTATAAATATCATTTCATATTTTTCTTTCATTTTAGCAATTTAATTGTTGTTTTTATTTGGCAGAACTGACATGTATCTAAAAATATATAATTTCTGTATCTGTTCTGTTCAACTGAAATTTTTCCTTTAGGACAAAATATTGTTAATATTTTGCATGCCTTATTGTTAGTGTTATATCATTTGTACTGAAATGAAAAGTTGTTGTCAATTTTTGTAATAAATGAAATGTAATAAATTTCATTTTTAGGATAATTTTACTAAAAACAAAAATGACTGTAATATGACATTTATTTAAAGGAAAAAAAGTCTTATATTAAAAGTCTGGTATTAAAAATATAATAAAAACAGAATAATTTTTGTTTGCACACAAACTCATTTAAACATGAATGAGTGAACAAATGAATAAATATAAAAAACACCATCTGTTTTCACTTTAATTTTTTTATCCCTGTTTGTATTGGATATAATGACCATGATTGTTATAAACAACCTGAAGGGATGAGATTATCTATAAGGAGAAATTTACTTTATCCCTTCAAGATCATTATGAATAATATCCTCTGTATGTAGAATGAAAACAAATTTAAATACTTACAGAAGTAAGGAATCCTGATCCAGGAGCTTGATCAATGCCCAGTAGCAGACGAACAAATGTAATTACATAATCTTTGACAAAGGCTTGATACAAAAGGGTGTCCAACATGCTTGCACTAAAGACGCTCCCTGCGGCAAATGGCAGCCGAAACATATAAGAAATATGAGAACCTCGTTCTTTTTCTCTCTGTAATCACATACCACAAATATACATTTAAACTGCATTTATGAAGTCTAAAACATTTTTCATTTCTTCGACAGTTAGCAGCATACCTTTTCCATCTTTGATAAATGAAGGGCATATTTATCATGAGCTCGGAATTGCATGAATCTCATATTTGATGACTGTGATAACTCAGTTATACTCTTAATGCTGGGAAAAAACCTAAAACATAATTCCTTACCTCAAAATTAATTCCAAACAATGAAATTAAATGTAAATATTTTAAAATAATTTTTAGACTTCCCAACAAGAGATAGTCTAAGAAACATCTTGTATATTTCATGTGAGATTTATAACTTAGAGACCAGATGTTAGGTACTAAACAAATTCAAACAAGGCAAGAAAGCACTAAAAATGTTGAAAATTTGCTCTGAAATAGGCCTTCAATAAATTTTATGTTCATAGTTTCCCAATAAATACTGATATTATAAGGTAACATATTTTATATGACATTATACAATAATAAGGATGCAAGGCCTTCAAGTAAAAACATAGTTAACAATGAACACGCTACAAAATACAACATATCTTTAAATCATATTTTATTTAATTAGAACAACATATCCAAAAAGTCATTCAGGCAACGTACTTCATACAAGAGAACAGAATCTAATTGAAACAATTCCTACTAATTTTGACACTGATAATATTACTTTATACTGCACACAACAGAATCTCAATTGAAATATTGATCTCTCTTGTGCAAATCATATCCATGTTTTTTAACTGCTGAAAATCCAAATTATCAGAAATAACTTGCTCATATATTTTTGTACCATTCAGCTTGGCATGCCTGAGAGAATTTTCTTAGTAGTGTCATCTATGATCCTCAGTAATTAAATATAATGTTAAGAATAGAAGACAAAAATAAGTTATTGAACATTATTTTTTAAATAATATTGTGCCACCTGTTTTGCTGTTCTGTGTTTGTATTATTTCAAGATGTTTTCACCTCAAGATTTAGTAAACTTCTTGATTTCAAGAGATGTAAAAAATTTCAAGAATTTGTTAATTCTATGAAATTTTTCAATAGTTTTGAAAAATCAGAATACGAGTTATTCCTGTGTCAATATATCTCTATTAAGAATTTCAAAATAAATATTTTAAAGAAAGTTCGACATGTAGCCTATGTCGAGAAGATATTGACGAAGATACGCTGATTCAGTGCAAGGCATGGGATTTGTAACGTTAAGCTTCAACAAGTGATAACTCCAGGAAACATGGTGGAAATAATGTTGAGTTTGGAGGAGAAGTGGATTATAATAGAGAACTAATTAGTCAATATCATGAAGCAAAAGGAGAGGAGGAGTTAAAGCACTAGCTTTCAGTCAATCTTCCACGCGAAGTAATGTCTAACGACGGTTCCGTGAACGACGTGGAAGAAATCACGACTTAGGAGATGAAGGTTTAGGGTTTTAGTCGGTAAACCAAGCACGGGAGTCCGACAGTACTGGCTTCACCGGTCTCCGTAAAGGGTTTCCCCCTTATAATAATAATAATAATAATAATAATAATAATAATAATAATAATAATAGTAATAAGTCTCCCAAAGTCCAGCCCTACGTCCGAGCAATTGAGAACTTAGCCACGTGGGAGACGGGCAACGTCAGAAAATTTGGCGGCAAACAGGGCGATAGCACACCCATATAGATATGGAGACACGAAATATGCGTCGTAAGGCCTCGGAAAAGCAGCCGCTGCCTGGGGAGCGCCGGGGCACCTTCGGAGCCACCGCTGGAGGTGACAGCATGCGAGCCGGTGGTGATCAGGAGCTGAACAGGCGGGCCCTGATCGGGGATAACCCCGAATATACTACAGCCGAACATAGCAGCACCCATCCATCTCCACTTACAGCTGCACCTGCCGCAAGTGCTTCCCAGAGAAGCAATCTATTGCTTCCAGAGACCACTGCCGCAGGCAGGCAACGCAGAAGGATGAAGTGGACTACAGAAATAAATACCTTCATCATGCGTGAATACTACACCATTACCAAAATGGAGACTGACACTACGGCCTACCGACAAAAGTTACATAAAAGATTTCTTCACCGTTTCCCTGATTCTGAAGTTAGTGAGCAAAGAATAGCGGACCAGCGTCGAGCAATTGTTCAGAAAAATCTCCTCTCTGCACCAGTTTTGGAAGCAATCAAGGAAGAAGTGAGAAAAATGCTTAATTCCTCAGAACCTAGTAATCTGAGGGAAGTGGAGATATCAGCTGTGCAAACTCAGGATGACAATGGGACAAGCATGTCAGAAAGTATGGATGATAAGAGTAGTGAAGAGGTGCAAATTCGCAATGAATTTGCAGTCGCACTTGCAGAATTTGAGGGAACTGACCCACTGAACCGCTATCTCATTCCCAGACAAAATTGCTCGAAGAAATTAGCAAGAGCAATCAGCGTCTTGAATGAGAAAGTACTGCCACAACATCTACTACAAAGACCATCTTTCGAAGAAGTACACACAGCAATTTATTGTGCTGCGGTTGTGGCTTCAAGATGTAACGGTTCGAAGCTTTTCAGCCGCGTAGCAACTGCCCACAATGATCGAAGTGAAAAAAGAATGCCATCTTGGGAAAGACGGCTGGTGAATCGTATAGAAAGCACTAGGAGAGATATTGGGAGACTCACGCAATTTAAAAAAGGAAATACCTCAGAAAAACTGAGAAGAAAGGTGAATAACATCCTTATCAATACAAAAATACATACGAAGCACGAGCCCTTGAATTCAACAATAACAGAACATCTTGACACCCTACGACAAAAGCTTTTGACGTTAACAAAACGCCTTCGACGCTACAGGAATTGCACTACGAGGAAGCAACAGAATTCTCTTTTTAACAGAAACCAGAAAGCATTCTACAGGAATATGGCAAAGGGTAAAGGGCTTGTAAATGATATGAAAGAGTCAAAGCTTCCCTCAAAGGCACAAATAGAGGACTTTTGGAAGCTTATCTGGTCATCTGCTGTGTCCCACAACCCAGATAGGACGTGGATTGAAATGGAATATGACAGACACCGAGATATTCCTCTAATGGGTGAACCAATCATCACCGTAGAAATTGTCCAAGCAGCTTTGAACAAAGCACATAACTGGAAGGCACCAGGCAGTGATGGCCTGCACAATTATTGGCTGAAAAAATTTACAAGCACTCACCATCATATAGCTAATATAATTCAATATTTTCTTCACAATCCAGAAAATCTACCTTACTTCCTCACTGAAGGTAGAACATTCATGTTACCAAAGGAGGGTGACACTAAAGACCCCTCGATGTACAGGCCTATAACTTGCCTTCAAACTTTCTACAAACTCATAACATCTTGTGTTTCACAAATGATGATGACACACATTGAGGAACAGAACATCTTAGCAAATGAACCGAAAGGATGTAGACCTGGATCTCAGGGATGCAAGGAGCAACTCATTATAGACTCTGTAATTATGGGGCAAGTGCTTGCAAAACAAAGAAACTTGTACGCATGCTACATAGATTACGCTAAAGCATTCGACACCGTGCCCCATTCTTGGCTCTTTCAATGCTTGGATGTATACAAGGTCCACCCGTTTATCCAAAACTTCCTGAAAACCGCGATGAGTCGATGGAATACAAAACTGTATCTCTCTAATGGAAAACAATCCGTCCACACAGATACTATACACATCCGCCGAGGGATTTTCCAGGGTGACTCTTTAAGCCCTTTGTTGTTCTGCTTAGCCTTGAATCCCCTGTCTACTCTACTTAATTCAGCTAATTATGGAATCGCTCTTAAAAAGGGGAACTCAACTCTTCTTCGTGTCTCACATCTTTACATGGATGACCTGAAGCTGTATGCAGACACTGAGAGTCATATGCGACAACTAATAAACGTGACGGAGAAGTTCACTGACGACATTAAGATGAAATTCGGTTTGCATAAGTGCAGGAGAGTGAATATCATTCGGGGTCATATTCAAGTTATAAATTTGGAAACTGATAATGGACCAAAGATTAACTTCATGGAACCCCATGAAACTTACAAATACTTGGATTTCCAACGGGCACTCCGAATCAAACACTTTGTTACTAAGAACATACTAACAACTGAAGTGTGTAAACGATTGCATGGACTCTTAAAAACTCAACTCTCTGCTAGAAACCTTGTGCAGGCCATCAATTCATTTGTTATTCCAGTGCTCACATACTCCTTTGGCGTTATTAAATGGAGCAATACCGACCTCGACAACCTCCAGAGGACAATTCGAACCGCTATGACTCAACACCGAAAACATCATCCCCATTCAAGTACTGAGCGTTTTACCCTTCCATGGTCGCTAGGAGGGCGAGCTGTTGTAGATCTCATAAATCTACACAGCTCTCAAATTGCTTCACTCAGAAGATACTTCTTGGAACATTGTGGGAGAGTTCAGCAAGCAGTGAGCGCAGTTGATAATAACTATAGTCCTCTGAACTTGAAAAAGCTAGATCCGCCTGTTCAACCAATCATTGAAACGGAAGAGAAGATATCCTTATGGAAAGCGAAGGCACTGCATGGAAGGTACCCTCACGAGCTGAGTAAACCAGAAGTCGACATCTCTGCGTCGCACGCATGGCTCCAGCACGGGGATCTCTTTCCGGAGACAGAAGCCTTCATGATAGCTATCCAGGACCAAGTGGTACCAACATTAAACTACAAAAAACACATTCTGAGAGATTCTACCATTTATTCCGACTCGTGTAGAAGATGTGAGGCTGCAAGCGAAACTATCCAACACGTGACAAGTGGATGTAGCAGCCACGCACAGTTGGAATACAAAAAGAGGCATGATGAAGTGGCGAAGCAGGTACACCAATTATTGGCATTGAGAACGGGCTTACTCGCCACTTCCGTGCCGTATTATAAATATGTGCCTCAGAATGTGCTTGAAAGTAGTGAGCACACACTCTACTGGGATCGCTCCATTATCACTGACAGACATGTCGGCGGCAATAGACCCGATATAACGTACATTGATAGAAACCATCAGCAGGTTTTCCTTATCGATATATCAATACCCAATACCCACAACATATCGGGAAAATATCAAGAGAAGATCCAGAAGTATACCTATCTCGCCCATGAAGTCGCATCTCAGTGGAACTTCAGTAAAGTGACAACTGTGCCTATAATAATATTAGCTACAGGAGTGATCCCAAAAATGACACTTCGGGCACTGGAGTGTCTTCACTTGGATGCCAGGAATGTATATAATATGCAAAAGTGCGTGATTTTGAATACATGCCGTATTGTCAGAAGCCATCTGAACCTTCAGTAAAGCAACCACACACCTGGTCATCATTCCTGTGTGGTTGACATACCGACCAGTAGATACTGTGAAAGAAAGATGATGATAATAATAATAATAATAATAATAATAATAATAATAATAATAATAATAATCTCCACCTGGGGAGTACATGACCTTGTCGTTGGTGGTGGAGCTTTATCTCAATGACTCTGAGAGCCATGCCGGCGGTAGCGTAGCTACTGGTAGGGCCTCCCTAGTCTAACAGGTCGAAGAAGAGAGATGAGACTAAAAAGTACTCCAGAAGAGGAAGCAGCGCCTATCTCCAAGAGCGGCAGCTGCCAACGTGGGAAGGCCAACGTCTCCGAGGGCGAAAGAAGACGCAAGAGTCCCACCGGCTTAGAAGGCGAATGATCGGACACCTTAAACTTCCTTTTAAGGGAAAGAGGCAGGCGAAGCCAACCCTCATAGGGGAGTCAACCCTAAAGAAATCTTGCAGGCCCAGGCGCAGCAAAGTGGCAGTCCCACTACTGAGATTACGCAGGCGGTAGCGTTAAAACACTAGGGGAAGGTGACCCTGAAAAAGAAACCCGAGATGGAAGGTCCCTTAGGATCAACCGTTACGGTGCAGGGGATCGGAGCCCCAGTAATGGCAGTCGGGGGTGGACAAGCAGATCCCCGGCGGTCGCCATCCAATGACAGAGACGAGGACCACTTGGCGTCTCTGTCAGATAATGCGTCAAGTGAATCTCCGGTTCAAGTCGAGCCCACGCCTGGAGGGAAAAGCAATGCTGTGGACTGGACGCCGGAAAGATGGGAAGCTATCCAAGAGCTGATGAAGGATAATATAGAGATCATAGAACGTTTCCATACTCAGCTAACTGTCATTGGAAAAAATTGTTAAGAAATAATCCTGTGATAGTAAAGAAAACTTTGGCCACAGCACAAGAAAACGTGGGAACACTAACGAACAGATGGCAGGACGTTAGTGAAGAGCAAGAGTGGATGCATGATAGATTGCTCCTCCTGGTGTCGTACAGCCGAGAATACAAGGCACGGCGAGAAGAGGGTCATTGCTTTAAAGGATACGGTGCAAGAAGTAACGGAAGAGAAGAGAGAGTCTTCAGAGATCCTGAGCTCTCTGTCAATTACGAAAGAGAAAGTCAAGTCAAGAGAAGAGAAATTGGAAGCTATGCGAGCACAAAGGAAAAAGATGGCGCCGCCTAGTTCACCAGAGGAGTCTATCAGAAGGGACAAGAAAGATAATTAGAATAGAGTAATCACAGTGGAGAATACTCATGGAGGAAGCCATGAAAATCAGAGAGAGGTGATAGCTGGTGTTGAGATGAAAGGAAGCCAAGAAGAGGAGCGCTGGGAAGAGCACCAAGAAGTAAAAGGAAAAATAGCCAAAAGAAAGAAGAGTATAAGTGAAGGAAGAAATTCAACACTGCTATCAAGGTCACAGCTGGGCAAGGTGAAACATACGCAGACATCATAAGAGGATGAAGAATACCGTGGATCCTAATGATTACGGTACGAAGATACTGGCTGTAAGGAGGACCCGAAAGGCGGATGTGCTCCTTGTACTAGAAAAAACTGGCAATATTGACGCGTTGAACGAGTCTCTGGAGAAGGCGGTGGGGGAACAAGCCAAAGTGAGTACCCTTACGCGGAAACGCCTAGTAGAAATTAAGGATATTGGCGAAACTGTCACGATGGAAGAGGTTCTGGAAGCGGTGAGCAAGACTATAGACGAAACGGCAGACCAGATCCCAGACTCCCGTAGGTTACGTAGGGGATATGGAGGCATGCAAACAGCCACAATGCTACTGGGCGAAAAGGTAGTCCAAAAGCTCATAACGGCAGGAAAAATTAAAATCGGCTGGGTGAACTGTGGAATCAGAGAAAAGCGCCAGATATTAAGATGTTATCGATACTTAGGCTTTGGACACATCTCAACTGCTTGCAAAGGTCCCGATCAAAGTAAAGCACGTTCCAGATGTGACAAAACCGGACATGGTATCAAGGATTGTACTGCAGTGTGTTATGTAAGAAGGGAAACAAAGACGATAATCATCTGTTAGGAAGTAATAAATGTATCTCCTTCATCATGGCGTTCAATGAAGCCAAAAAGAGAAAGTATACACAGATTCCAAGTTAATTTGGGTAGGAGTAAACAGGCGTGGGATTTGATGCCGCATGTCGTTGCTGAAAAGGAGGTTGACGTGCTGCTCGTCAGCGAGCAACCTCGCTGCGACATGTGGTATCAGAATGCTACTGGAAGAGCCGGCATAAAAAAACGCCGAGTATCACGAAACACAAGAGAACGAAATACGGGATTTTATAGCTGGAAGTGGGCAATATGAGAATTTATAGCTGCTATTTTTCACCGAATGATATGCTAGAAAAATTTCAGAAAGATATCGATGAGCTGGAGGCTAGCTTGAAAACGTCTAATTGCGATGTATTAATGGTAGGCAATTTCAATGGTAAGTCGTCTGAAT
Source organism: Gryllus longicercus (assembly GCA_038098605.1). Lineage (NCBI taxonomy): Eukaryota > Metazoa > Arthropoda > Insecta > Orthoptera > Gryllidae > Gryllus > Gryllus longicercus. The sequence continues at coordinate 902,738 of JAZDUA010000518.1, read as the reverse complement.
GGGGAGAGAACCGCTCCGATAGAAGTTCTGATCATCTTAAATAGTGGGGACGAGTACACCTTTCAACGTGGAGCCGTATCATCTATTTTGGATTTGACAATAAGCTCCACCTTAGTTAAAGGCATCGCTGATTGGTCAGTGCTTGACGAAGAAACCCTGAGTGACCATCGGTACATAGGATATTCGATTAACGGATGGGCCGCAACATGTCAAAACGCGATATAAAGGAAGACCACCTTGGAATCCCAAAAACTTGAACGAAGACAAGGCAAAACGCTCCTTGGAAGAATCCAGGTTGCTGGCTAACATGGGTTGGACGAAACAGGCGGAAACGCTTTAGGATATGGTCAAGGCAACGGAGGAAATAGTGGTAGCAGCTTGCGACGCATCCATGCCTACACGTATATGTGCCTCCTTGATACCATGGGCAAGCTGCTTGAGGGTTTAATACTTTCTAGGCTTGAGGGGCTCATATGCTTTTCTCACAGGCAATATGGATTCCGGAGAGACCGCTCAACGACGGAAGGCCATTCTGGAAGTAGTCCATATAGCAGACGCAGCCAGAAGAAGAGTTGACAAGAAGAAGAGATTCTGCGCGCTCGTGGCAATTGACATTAGAAACATCTTCAACTCCGCTAGGTGGAAGGACATTGTAGAAGTGTTAGTTAACAAGATGGTTCCGGAATATCTCATAAGTAGTATTGAAGACTACTTCCATGAAAGGACGATAACTTATGTGGACAGTATCAGGATAGAAGAGAATGTGACGTGCGGTGTTCTTCAAGGGTCCAGACTTGGGCCATTTTTATGGAATGTTCTGTATGATGACATTCTAAGCATTGACCTGCCTAAAAATACGCAGCTCATAGGCTATGCTGATGCTACGCTAATAATAAGCCACAGCGATGACATTAAACTCCTCGAAATGAGAGTGAACGAAGAGCTGTTTAGGGGTAAAAGATGGTTAGATAGACGACAGCTACAGATGGCAGTGCAAAAAACCGAAGCTGTCTTAATCACTGACCGGAGGGCCTTTCACTACCCAGATCTCGGACTGGGAGGGGGGAGAATCAACTGGAAGCGCCAGATAAGATATTTAGGAGTCGAAATAGACCATAGACTCAGCTTTGGGCCCCACATAAATGTGATGGCGGAGAAGGCGGCGAGGACAGGAGCTAACATCGCAAGAATGCTACAGAACGTCGGTGGACCGAGAGAAGCCAAGAGAAGAATGATATCTGGCATAGTTCACTTAGAGGTGTTATATGCTGCTCCAGTCTGGGCGGGTTCGCTGGAGAAGCTTTCTATCAGACACAAGTACGCCCAAGTACAAACACGAATGGCCTTGAGGGTGGCGTGTGCCTACCGCAGAGTGTCTGTTTGCGCAGTGCCACTTAACAGCTATGGAAAGAGAGAGGACGTACCTCGCCTTGAAGGAAGCACAAGCAGACAGTCATCTCCCTGTCAAATTGAGGTATTGTCAAGCAAATTGAGAGTATTAAATCAAAACCAGGTAAGTTGCTCCTTGAAGAATGGCGAGGAAGATGGGATGGGAATGTGAAAGGCAGATGGACTCATCGGTTGATTACAAAAAACTAGCCGAAGTTTTGGGGAGGTGACCTGTCCCAGGCTCTTATGGGGAAACTTAACTTTACTTAAATAAATACCTCTGCGGTTTCATGATCGTCGCTACCAGCCAATCTCCTGCATGAAGTAGTGTCTAACGACGGTTTCCGCGTGGGAGAGAATACGGTTTAAGAGGCGGAGGTTATGTTTTTAGTCGGTAACCCAGTTGGGAGTCCGTCATCGCCAGCTTTACTGGTATCCATAAAGGATTTTCCTCCTCCATAAACAAAATAATAATAATAATAATAATAATAATAATAATAATAATAATAATAATAATAATAATAATAATAATAATAATAATAATAATAATAATAATAAGTGCAGTCGCACTTGCGAAATTTCAAGGAACTGACCCACTGAGCCGCTATCTCATTCTCAGACAAACGTGCTCGAAGAAATTGGCAAGACCTATCAGCGTCTTGAATGACAAAGTACTGCCGCAGCATCTACAACAGAGACCACCATTCGAAGAAGTACACACAGCAATTTATTGTGCTGCGGTTGTGGCTTCAAGATGAAACGGTTCCAAATTTTTCAGCCGCGTAGCAACAGCCCACAATGATCGAAGTGAAAAAAGAATGCCACCTTGGGAAAGACGGCTGGTGAATCGTATAGAACGCACCAGGAGTAATATTGGGAGACTCACACAATTTCAATAAGAAAATACCTCAGAAAAACTGAGAAGAAAGGTGAATAACATCCTTTACAATACAAAAATACATACAAATTACGAGCCCTTGAATTCAACAATAACAGAAAATCTTGACACCCTACGACAAAAGCTTTTGGCGTTAACAAAACGCCTTCGACGCTACAGGAATTGCACTATGAGGAAGCAACAGAATGAACCAGAAAGCATTTTACAAGAATTTTTCAAAGAGCAAAGGGCTTGTAAATGATATGAAAGAGTAAAGCTTCCCTCAAAAGCACAGATAGACGATTTTTGGAAGCTTATCTGGTCATCTGCTGTGACCCACAACCCAGATATGACGTGGATTGAAATGGAATATGACAGACACCGATGGGTGAACCATCATCACCGTGGAAGTTGTTCAAGCAGCTTTGAACAAAGCACATAACTGGAAGGCACTGGGCAGTGATTGCCTGCACAATTATTGGCTCAAAAACTTTACCAGCACTCGCCATCATATAGCTAATATAATTCAATATTTTCTTCACAATCCAGAAAATCTACCTTACTTCCTCACTGAAGGTAGAACGTTCTTGTTACCAAAGGAGGGTGACGCTAAAGACCCCTTGAAGTACAAGCCTATAACCTGCCTTCAAACTTTCTACAAACACATAACATCTTGTGTTTCACAAATGATGATGACACACATTGAGGAACAGAACATCTTAGCGAATGAACAGAAAGGATGTATACCTGGATTTCAGGGATGCAGTAAGCATTATAGACTCTGTAATTATGGGGCAAGTGCTTGAAAAACAAAGAAAGCTGTACGCATGCTACATAGATTATGCTTAAGCATTCGTCATCGTGCTCCATTCTTGGCTTCTTCAATGTTTGGATGTATACGAGGTCCACCCGTTTATCCAAAACTTCCTGAAAACGGCGATGGGTTGATGGAATACAAAACTGTATCTGTCTAATGGAAAAATATCCGGCTACACAGATACTATACACATCCGCCGAGGAATTTTCCAGGGTTACTCATTAAGCTCTTTATTGTTCTGCTTAGCGTCGTCTACTCTACTAAATTCATCTAATTATGGCATCGCTCTTAAAAAAGGGAACTCAACTCTTCCTCGTGCCTCGCATTTTCTTTACATGGGTGACTTGAAGCTCTATGCAGAGACTTTAGATTTAAATTTATTCAGTAAAAAAACAGTAAAAACTGTATGTGAAGTAGGGGGAAAAGATTATCTGCGCGCGTTTTTTAAGTTGTAGAACCCCTTCCCGTCATTTTAACTAAAAATAGTCGAAAGATGAGTAAAAGTTTAACATAAATAAATAAAAATAAATTTTAAAAATCGCAAGATAAGCAATATTTGAAAAATAGTCATATGCGGCAACTAATAAGCGTGACAGAGAGGTTGACATCAAGATGAAATTGGGTTTGGATAAGTGCAGGAGAGTAAATATCATTCGGGGTCATATGCAAGTTATAAATTTGGAAATGATAATGAACCAAAGATTACCTTCATGGAACCCCTTGAAACGTACAAATACTTGGGTTTCCAACAGTCACTTGGAATCAAACACACTGTTACTAAGCACGTACTAACACCTGAAGTGAGTAAACGATTGCAGGGACTCTTAAAAACTCAACTCTGCTAGCAACCTTGTGCAAGTCATCAATTCATGTGTTAATCCAGTACTGACATACGTCTTTGGCGTTATGAAATGGAGCAATACAGACCTCGACAACCTCCAGAGGACAATTCAAATCGCTATGCCTCGAAACACCGAATAATCATCCCCATTCAAGTACTGAGCGTATTACCCTTCCAAGATCACAAGGAGGACGAGGGGTTGTAGATCTTATAAATCTACACAGCTCCAAATTGCATCACTCCGAAGATGCTTCCTGGAACATTGAGAGCCCAGGTCGGCAGGGGATAGTAATGGGAGGGGCTGGACATCAGATAACTGGGTGATGACTCAAAAGTTGATGGAAGACAATTCGGATATTATTGCCCTCTTCAGAGTAAATTAAGTATCATCAGCAGCAACATTCTGAAAAACATCCCAGTTATAGTGAAGGACACCTTGGCTATAGCTCTAGAAGAGGTGGATGCCCTAAAGAATAGATGGGAAAACATTAAAGAAGACTAAAAGGGGATGCATTAGAACATAATCCTCCTAGAGAATGACAAAAAGGCCGAGAATACCAAACTCGGCAAACAGATGAACGGGAAGTCGGTGAAAACGGCACAGTCCCAGAAGAAGAGAGGACAAGCTCCAAGTCCACTACAAGACAAGAGGCCAGACAAGAAAGACAAACAGGAAGAAGTCATAGAATTGGTTACAGAAAAACCAAATCAAAACCCCGATGAGAACTGGCAGAAAGTGGAACACAGGAAGGCGGTGAAGAAAAAGGATATTTCCACAAAAGAAGGCAATCAAATCCCCAAGGCAAGGAACAGACGACTCACCAACCAGGCCATCAAACTGACAGTCAACGAAGGGCAATCATATGCCGAAATATTAAAAAGAATGAAGGAAGCGGTTGACCCGAAGCAACACAACGCTAATTTCCAGACGATCAGGAGACGTAAAAATGAACTCCTGTTATATTATATTGTGATCCCACTTCCCTAAACGAAGCAATCACCCGTGCAATAGGAGACAGGGTAAAAATCAATAGGTTTAACCCAAAAACCTTCATTGAATTAAGGAACCGAGGAATCTGTTACCCTAGATGAGGTAAAAGATGCTGTCACACGCATTACGGGGGACTTCCCCCCGGCGACCTGGAGACTATACAAGGTGTACGGAGGCAGACAGGTAGCGACTGCACTGCTCCCTTCGCGCCAGGCAGAAATTCTACTCAAAGCAGAGAATTTTAAGATTGGCTGGCTTACTTGCCACGTTAGAATGAAGCACCAGGTCAGCAAATGCTTTAAATGTCTAGGCTTTGGATATATCTCCACCTCTTGCAAGGGCCCCGACAGAAGGGATGTATGCTACAAATGTGGCAAAAAGGGACACTTGGCCAAGGACCGCAGAGGACCAGTTCAATGAATTGTCTGCAAAGACCAAAACCTTGAAGACAATCATAGCTGGGTAGCTATAAATGCCCTTCCTTCACTGCAGAACTAAGGAAACTCGGTAAAACAAACAATGCCTGGGTTCCTTCAAATTAATTTAGGAAGAGGAAAGAACTCCCAAGACCTTCTCATTCAAACGGCAAGGGAAAGACAGGTGGATGTCTTACTGGTCAGTGAGCAGCACGATATTGACGACATATCCCTCTTCAAGGTGACGACCAGACGTGCAGGAATTATAATACTTAACTCCAAAATAAGTGTCTCTAAATTTAAAGTTACAAACCATGGTTTTCTATCGGTAGAAATGGACAACCTTCGAATATATAGTTGCTATTTCTCCCCAAACGACCGAATAGAGAAATTTAAGAAGCAAATCGATGAACTGGAGGCAAGCATGAACTCACCCCCAGGACAAATAATATTGGCTGGAGACTTTAATAGCAAGTCCCCGGAATGGGGCGAAAGCAGAACTGATCGTAGAGGCGATATTGTTTGCGAATTCCTGGCTATGAAGGACCTGGTAGTCCTAAACACAGGGAGCTCATGTACATTTCAAAGGGGCGCAGCTTCTTCGATAATAGACTTAACAATAGGAACCACAAGGATTGCCAAGAAAGTCCTGGATTGGCAGGTTCTCGGCGCTGAAACACTTAGCGATCACCGCTGCATCGAATACTCCACTTCATCCGGTGGAAACAGAGCTAGAAGAAGGAATAAACCAAACATCGGTCCTTCATGGAACACCAAAAAGCTAAAAGAAGCTGATGCCATAATATTCCTTGATGAAGCTAAATTACTGGAGTCCATGGGGTGAAGCAAAAGGAAAAGTCATAGTCCCTCGAAGAAGTAGTACGGGAAACGTGCGAAACTGTTGAAAATACGTGTGACTTCTCAATGCCCAGACGTAGAAGCCCAAAGGGTAAAAATCAGGTGTACAGTGGTTATTGCAGAGCTTTGTCAAGCATGTGTTAAAGCTCGAAGACGTGCAACAAGAGCTAAAACGGACATTCTGCTGAGGGAAAATTACAAGACGGCCCGCAAAAGACTAAAATCGGAGATTAAAAGAAGCAAAACAAAATGCTGGAAGGCCCTATTAAACGATGTGAACAACGACCCCTGGGGAAAAGCCTAGAAGATTGTTATGGGCAAATTTAAACCTCCAACAACCACGGGGCTGGAAGACCCCGCATGGGTGAAGGCAATTATCAAAGACCTTTTCCCTAGCACAGAATGCTGGGTAAGAAGCAGACCTTCTGACTACCTCTTCGACGAAGCCAACCGCTTCACGAAGGACGAACTAGTCCAGATGATGAAGAAGATCAAGATTAGAACTGCACCGTGACCTGACGGAATTCCCAACGTGATCCTGGGGATAGTTGTAAAAGAATACCCAGAATGCCTTTGAATGCCTTTAACCAGTATCTTGAACAAGGGGAATTCTATAAGAGTTGGAAACATCAGAAGCTAATTCTCATGCGGAAGCCAATCGATCGGACGTCATCGTTCAGACCTTTGTGCCTGCTGGTGAGCAAATTACTGGAGGGTTTGCTCCTTCTACGACTAAAGAGACATTTCCAATTTTCAACCAGACAGTTTGGATTTAGAAAGGGACTCGACAGTAGACGCGATCTCAGAAGCAGTTCACCATGCAGAAACAGCAAAAAGGAATAAGAGTTTTTGTGCCTTGGTTGCGATTGACATCAAAAATGTATTTTTTTATGCCAGCTGGAAAGTCATCATACAAGCCCTAGTAGCTAGGAAGATCCCTGAATACTTTGTGAGGATCGTGGAGGACTACCTCAGTGAGAGGAAAATAATCTACACTAACGGGTATAGGATTGAGGAAGATATGACGTGCGGTGTTCCACAGGGATCAAGATTGGGTCCCTTCCTGTGGAATATTCTATATGACGACCTGCTGAATATCGAACTCCCAAAGAACTCCAGTCTTATAGGCTACGCCGACGACACCCTGATTATATGCCACAGTGACAACGTGGAACTACTGGAAATGAAAACCAACGAAACACTACGCAGGGTTAAAAGATGGTTGGATCAAAGAAATCTCCAGATGGCTGTTGCCAAGACGGAGGCCGTGTTGATTACAAACCGCAGAGCATTCCGTCCCCCGGTGATACGAGTAACTTATTGAATGGAAACGGCATATTATATACCTGGGGGTGGAAATTGATTCACGATTGAGCTTCGGACCCCATATTATAAAATCAGTAGGAAAAGCTGCAGAGACTGGATCAAATCTCTCCAGAACTCAGGAGGTCCCAGTGAAAGCAAAAGAAGGTTAATTTCTGCCGTAGTGCACTCAAAAATGCTGTATTCCGCCTCAGTGTGGGCAGATGCGCAAGCTAAAGAGTCCATTCGTCGGAAATTCACACAGATCCAGAGAAGGATGGTTTTAAGGATAATCTAAGAATATTGCACGGTATCCGACAGTGCAGCCTTAGTACTGGCCAGTGTCCCCCCAGTGGACCTTTTAGCCCAGGAAAGGAGGACAATGTACCTGAGGACGACAGCAGATAAACAACAAACCCTGTCCAAAAGACAATTAGACAATATCAAAGCGGAATTGAGAAACCATCTCCTGTACCAGTGGCAAAACCGATGGGACCTGGAGTACAAAGGTAGATGGACACACAGCCTCGTCCCTAACATCAAGGATTGGACCAGCAGGAACCATGGCACAATGGACTTCTACTTGACGCAAGCCTTCTCAGGTCATGGGAACTTTCAAGCATATCTATACAGATTTAAAATCGCTGAAAGCCCGATATGTGCACTATGCCATGAAGAAGACGACGCTATGCACACCGTATATAGTTGCAAAGCTTGGGAAGAAGTAACTGCTACAGCAAATTGGGACGGGAATTAACGCCTGCAAACACAACCCAGACTATGCTGCAATCCAGAGACAACTGGAATACAGTGCGAGACTTCGTGGCTCACGTACTAAAACAGAAAGCTCACGTACTAAAAGCAGAGAAGCTAAAATACCATAGCGACCATCTGAAGAGGGCAAAAAAAAGCAAGGGCATTTTGCCCCATATATGATGATGATGATGATGATAATGACAATGGTAAGGCATAGATGGCAATGATAAGGCTCAGAGTAAATAATATTTATTTCTCACTCTCACACCTTTTAATAAAACAGTAAATTTATCTCAAGGATGCACTGATAAATGAAATTGAGTGAGAAGTATCAATATATGAAATGGAACTGTTATAGCATGACTGTGTATTGATTTATATCTCAAATATTTCAATGGATTTTCAGCCTTTCCTTATATGAAGAGTTTATATAATATTTTAATGTCATGAGGTTCAGGAGACAATAGTAAAAATTGTTTAAAATTTTAATTTTTGCCCACACTCAGATGTTCTATATGTACAATAATTGATATGTTATGGCAGCATATTTCAAAAACATCAGAAGAGATCAATAATAGATTGTTGAATGTCTAATATTATTGTTTATGTATCACAGTCAAAATGTTGGAAATTTGCATACTTGAACATAGTTTGCACAGCCACAATTGTATTACAGTCAGCGAGAGTATCCTCTTCTGCAGAATTAGACATCTCTTTATTGACAACTACTACATTTTCAGCCAGGGTAATACCTGCACGCAGGAGATCATCCAAACTACAACAAAGAAATTCATTTTCTGTTATTACAACATAACCTTGGAAAACATATGGATACATGATGTTTCATTTCATTACTCATTTAGATTTATCATGCAAATGAAGATGAAGATATTTAGTAATAATATAAAAGTAGTTGGTCTTTATGAAGTTTGCCTTGCAATTACAATCTACTGTCACAAGTTTTAAACACTACATAATCCCAGAATGGTGCATTGCAGATGGTGAATAACTTCCTTGCTAAGAAATGCCCTATTATTTTTTCATAGAAATAAAATTGTCATTGAAAGAAAAAATGCATTTGAAGAGTTCTATTAATTGCAACATGATATAGACTATCAGAGGTTGGCTATTACTCCATTCAAACACAAAGGGCCTATGAAATGTCAAGTTCACACTGCACCAATATTTTAGGACTATGATAAATGACTAAAGATATTGTCCGGTATCAAAACTGTTTAATCAACTTATGATCATTTCGATCGCGTTGCGATCATCATCAGAGCTAAAATGTAATACAAATATTATACAAATATTATTAAATACAAATATTATTAACAGGTTGTAGGTAACAGGTTATTGTATGCAAGATGCGTAAGCAAACTGGGTCGTACATACCTTGCAGCTTCTGGGCCGAAAACAAAGTTCTGTGAATTTTTGGGCGTGTGTCTTGTTTAAGAACACAGCCGGTCGGCAGCTGGGAGGGGGCGGGAAGAGGGGTGGGGTGCGGGTGTAGGGTCGTAAACCGCGGGGGTACTGGTGGAGGCTGAGAGACGGTCGGGCGAGCGAAGGTGAGTGGAGTGGGGAGGGCTGGGGGTGGGTTAGGGGTGTACACTTTGTGCTAATTTTAGCAGAGGTGACGAGAGTTCAGGTATTTGCTGATTGAGACATGTCATGTTCTGTTTTTTGAGGACGTTGTGTATGTGTATGGTTTCTAATTTTAACAGGTTGTTACCTACAACCTGTTAATAATATTTGTATCTAATAATATTTGTATAATATTTGTATTACATTTTAGCTCTGATGATGATCGCAACGCGATCGAAATGATCATAAGTTGATTAAACAGTTTTGATACCGGACAATATCTTTAGTCATTTATCATAATAAAAAGGTATCTACATCACCAACAATCCAATTAATTTTAGGACTAATTTAGTTCAGATTGTTGACAGCAACTTCCAAGCAACCAGTCAGAGAATTACAAATAATTCATAATGACTCAAAAAACCTCCAATACACTTGGTATGATGCAAGACATACTCAGATTGTTTTGAAATAGTATATAGTGTGTACTCGTTTGAATAATTAAATATATTTGTTATACACTCACATGTACATACATGTGTGCCTGCATGAACATGTATTATATAACATCTAACATGTAACATGTATATGCTAATGAGATATTGAAACATTAATTCATTACATGATTTCAACATAATTTTTTCCTACGCAATCCATAAGTAGTTGATATGACAATTACCAGTCAATTGATCCCTTCATCCAGTATACTAATGGAAAGTATGATACAGAATCTAGAAAAGCAATGTCTGGTCGTCTCTCCAAGAGTAATATTATTGGATGGAGTGAAGTTTTAGAGCGAAAGTGAGCTCGAAGAGGGATAATAAAATTATAGATTCCATTTGAAGCATAATCTGCAGCCAAAATAATGGTCTTGTTCTGCCAGTTATATTCTTTAGCATTTCGATAACTGCAGTGTTCACAAACCTAAGGACAAAAAAAATGAATAAACAATATGGTATTTTGATGAAAAGAAATCAAGTTACTATAAATATTGTAAAATCATCCTTTATTAATGAACTTCATATTTGTAATGGACTCACTTGAGCTAACTGAAGACAGCAAAGAGGCTTTTTCTCCTTTAACAAATAGCAAAGAGTGGGGCTGACACCAATATAAGGGGAAACTGGAGGAAATCCTTTGACAATTCTGTGGAAATCACAAATAATTGGTACATACTCTTTAACACACATAATTAATTTTCTCTTTGTGCACAACAATAAATTTAAAATTAAAATTAAGTTAATACTACTAATTCAAGAATAATTACGCACAAAACATTGATTGACATTGTGTTGACATTGAGTTGTGATTGACATTGAGTAACAAAGAAACTTTTTCAAAAAGGAGAAAAGAAGAGAAGTGTTAGCTGAAATATTAGACTATAAATTTTATTAAAAAAATTATGAAACTGAAAAATATACACCAGATGTGAACTCAATCTACATTGTGTTTTGCATCAGAATACACAAACAAACTATGAATTTCATAACACTTTTTACAGTTGAAAAGTACTGAAAATAATTGGATACACAAACTCTTCTTATTGTATAAAATTATTCCCAAATTAAAGAGTACAAACTTCAAAGTAATCTTTTGTGAAGTGTATTGAAAATTCCATTACTTCATAAAATTGAATTTTCTATTTCGTTCATATTTCATTTTCGGTTGAAAAAATTCGGTTGAAGTTGAAAAAATATCACTCTTCCCCGAAAGAAGAGTTTTTGCCTTTTATTATGAAATTAAAAAAGAATTTGTAGAATTTTGGTAGCATTATTTTTACTGTATTTACCAGATTATAAGTCAACGTCGAATATAAGACAACCCCCTAATTTGTAAGAGGCCTCCAGACATTTTTTTTGATTTTTAACTAATTCTTACTATTTAGCATAATAAATTTACAAAATGTATTTTTGACTAGAAAATTCCCTTGTAGATGAGAATATTGAGATGTATCACTAAACTATTATTTCCTTGTTCCTTAATATCATCATAATCATTGTTTTTGTCACTACCTTTCTTCACATGTGTCAATGTTTCTTTTTGGTCTTCTGAAGCCCTGACATTTTCTGACTTTTTGGGCAACTCTTTAAAATTTTGCAGACAAAATTTTGCATTGTTCCTAGTCTTTCATCAGATGACATCTAAGATCATTCCCTTCTATTCCGATATTCTATTCAATCTATCCAATCTATTCTATCTAACCATCTATCCAATGTATTCTATCTATCCATCTATCCATCTATCCATCTATCCGTCTATCCATCTATCCATCTATCCATCTATCCATCTATCCACCTATCTATCCCTGCCCCGCCCCGCCCCGCCCCGCCCTGCTCTGCCCTGCCCTGCCCTGCCCTTCCCTGCCCTTCTATGCCCTGCCCTTCTATGCCCTGCCCTTCCCTGCCCTGGCCTTCCCTGCCCTGCCCTTCCCTGCCCTCCCCTTTCCTGCCCTTCCCTGCCCTGCCCTGCCCTGCTCTGCCCTGCCCTGCCCTTCTCTGCTCTTCCCTGCCCTTCCCTTCCCTTCTATGCCCTGCCCTTCCCTGCCCTTCCCTGCCCTGCCCTTCTGTGCCCAGCCCTTCCCTGCCCTGCCTTTCCCTGCCCTGCCCTTCCCTGCCCTCCCCTTCGCTGCCCTTCCCTGCCCTTCCCTCCCCTTCCCTTCCCTGCCCTGCCCTTTCCTGCTGTTCCCTGCCCTGCCCTTCCCTTCCCTGCCCTTCCCTTCCCTGCCCTCCCCTTCCCTTCCCCTCCCTGCCCTTCCCTGCCCTTCCCTTCCCTGCCCTTCCCTGTCCTCCCCTTCCCTGCCCTTCTCGGCCCTTCCCTTCCCTGCCCTTCCCTGCCATGCCCTGCCCTGCCCTGCCGTTCCCTGCCCTTCCCTGCTCTGCCCTTCCCTGCCCTTCCCTGCCTTGCCCTTCCCTGCCTGCCCTTCCCTGGACTTCCCTTCCCTGCCCTTCCCTGCCATGCCCTGCCCTTCCCTGCCCTGCCCTGACCTTCCCTGCCCTTCACTGCTCTTCCCTGCCCTTCTATGCCCTGCCCTTCCCCGCCCTGCCCTTCCCTTCCCTGCCCTTCCCTGCTATCCCTGCCCTTCCCTTACCTGTCCTCCCCTTCCCTGCTCTTCCCTGCCCTGCCCTTCATTGCCCTTCCCTGCCCTGCCCTTCCCTGCCCTTCCCTGCCCAGCCCTTCCCTGCCCTTCTCTTCCCTGCCCATCTCTTCCCTGCCCTTCTCTTCCCTGCCCTTCCCTGCCCTGCTCTAACCCTTCCCTTTCATGCTCTGCCTTTCCCTGCCCTGCCCTTCGCTTCCTGCCCTGCCCTGCTCTTCCCTGCCCTTCCCTGCCCTCCCCTTCCCGGCCCTTCCCTTCCCTTCCCTGCCTTGCCCTGCCCTGCCCAGCCCTTCCCTTCCCTTCCCTTCCCTGCCCTTCCCTGCCCTCCCCTTCCCTTCCCTGCCCTCCCCTTCCCTTTCCTTCTCTGCCCTTCCCTGCCTTTCCCTGCCCTTCCCTGCCCTTCCCTGCCCTTCCCTGCTCTTCCCTGCCCATCCATGCCCTTCTATGCCCTGCCCTTCCCTGCCCTTCCCTGCCCTGCCCTTCCCTGCCCTTCTATATATATATATAATGCCCTTCTTATATAAAATGAATTAGTCTACATCTGTATTATATATTTTTTTTTAAAAAAGACTTAATGTGCTTGCGACAAGCTTACTTCAGCTTCCTCAATGCCCTGCCCTTCCCTGCCCTGGCCTTCCATGCCCTGCCCTTCCCTGCTCTCCCTTTCCTGCCCTTCCCTGCCCTGCCCTGCTCTGCCCTGCCCTGCCCTTCCTTGCCCTTCCCTGCCCATCCCTGCCCTGCCCTACCCTTCTATGCCCAGCCCTTCCCTGCCCAGCCTTTCCCTGCCCTTCCCTTCCCTGCCCTCCCCTTCCCTGCCCTTTCCTGCCCTTCCCTTCCCTGCCCTTCCCTGCCCTGCCTTTCCCTGCCCTGCCCTTCCCTGCCCTCCCCTTCCCTGCCCTCCCCTTCCCTGCCCTTTCCTGCCCTTCCCTGCCCTTCCCTTCCCTGCCCTGCCCTTCCCTTCCCTGCCCTTCCCTGCCCTGCCCTTCCCTGCCCTGCCCTGCTCTGCCCTTCCCTGCCCTTCTATGCCCTGCCCATTCCTGCCCTGCCCTGCCGTTCCCTGCCCTTCCCTGCACTGCACTGCTCTGCCCTGCCCTTCCCTACCGTGCCCTTCCCTGCCTGCCCTTCCTTGCCCTTCCCTGGACTTCCCTGCCCTGCCCTTCCCTGCCCTCCCCTTCCGTGCCCTTCCCTGCCCTGCCCTTCCCTTCCCTGCCCTACCCTTCCCTGCCCTTCCCTGCCCTCCCCTTCCCTGCAATGCCCTGCCCTTCCCTGCCCTGCCCTGCCCTGACCTTCCCTGACCTTCCCTGCCCTTCTATGCCCTGCCCTTCCCCGCCCTGCCCTTCCCTTCCCTGCTATCCCTGCCCTTCCCTTCCCTGTCCTCCCCTTCCCTGCTCTTCCCTGCACTTCCTTGCCCTGCCCTTCCCTGCTCTTCCCTGCCCTGCCCTTCATTGCCCTTCCCTGCCCTGCCCTTCCCTGCCCTTTTCTTCCCTGCCCTTCTCTTCCCTGCCCTGCCCTACCCTTCCCTTTCATGCTCTGCCTTTCCCTGCCCTGCCCTTCGCTTCCTGCCCTGCCCTGCCCTTCCCTGGACTTCCCTGCCCTTCCCTTCCCTGCCCTCCCCTTCCGTGCCCTTCCCTGCCCTGCCCTGCCCTTCCCTGCCCTACCCTTCCCTGCCCTTCCCTGCCCTCCCCTTCCCTGCCATGCCCTGCCCTTCCCTGCCCTGCCCTGCCCTGACCTTCCCTGACCTTCCCTGCTCATCCCTGCCCTTCTATGTCCTGCCCTTCCCCGCCCTGCCCTTCCCTTCCCTGCTATCCCTGCCCTTCCCTTCCCTGCCCTTCCCTTCCCTGTCCTCCCCTTCCCTGCTCTTCCCTGCACTTCCTTGCCCTCCCTTCCCTGCTCTTCCCTGCCCTGCCCTTCATTGCCCTTCCCTGCCCTGCCCTTCCCTGCCCTGCCCTTCCCTGCCCAGCCCTTCCCTGCCCTTTTCTTCCCTGCCCTTCTCTTCCCTGCCCTTCTCTTCCCTGCCCTTCTCTTCCCTGCCCTGCCCTACCCTTCCCTTTCATGCTCTGCCTTTCCCTGCCCTGCCCTTCGCTTCCTGCCCTGCCCTGCCCTGCCCTTCCCTGGACTTCCCTGCCCTTCCCTTCCCTGCCCTCCCCTTCCGTGCCCTTCCCTGCCCTGCCCTGCCCTTCCCTGCCCTACCCTTCCCTGCCCTTCCCTGCCCTCCCCTTCCCTGCCATGCCCTGCCCTTCCCTGCCCTGCCCTGCCCTGACCTTCCCTGACCTTCCCTGCTCATCCCTGCCCTTCTATGTCCTGCCCTTCCCCGCCCTGCCCTTCCCTTCCCTGCTATCCCTGCCCTTCCCTTCCCTGCCCTTCCCTTCCCTGTCCTCCCCTTCCCTGCTCTTCCCTGCACTTCCTTGCCCTCCCTTCCCTGCTCTTCCCTGCCCTGCCCTTCATTGCCCTTCCCTGCCCTGCCCTTCCCTGCCCTGCCCTTCCCTGCCCAGCCCTTCCCTGCCCTTTTCTTCCCTGCCCTTCTCTTCCCTGCCCTTCTCTTCCCTGCCCTGCCCTACCCTTCCCTTTCATGCTCTGCCTTTCCCTGCCCTGCCCTTCGCTTCCTGCCCTGCCCTGCCCTTCCCAGCCCTGCCCTTCCCTGCCCTTCCCTGCCCTCCCCTTCCCTGCCCTTCCCTTCCCTGCCCTTCCCTTCCCTGCCCTGCCCAGCCCTGCCCTTCCCTGCCCTCCCCTTCCCTGCCCTCCCCTTCCCTTCCCTTCCCTTTCCTTCCCTGCCCTTCCCTGTCCTGCCCTACCCTGCCCTTCCCTGCCCTTCTATGCCCTGCCCTTCCCAGCCCTTCCCTTCCCTGCCCTCCCTGCCCTGCCCTTCCCTGCCCTTCCCTTCCCTGCCCTTCCCTGCCCTGCTTAGCCCTGCCCTTCCTACCCTGCCCTTCCCTGCCCTGCTTAGCCCTGCCCTTCCCTGCCCTGCCCTTCCCTTCCCTGCCCTTCCCTTCCCTGCCCTCCCCTTCCCTTCCCTGCCCTTCCCTGTCCTGTCCTGCCCTACCCTGCACTTCCCTGCCCTTCTATGCCCTTCCCTTCCCTGGTCTTCCCTGGTCTTCCCTGCCCTTCCCTGCCCTTCCCTGCCCTGCCCTTCCCTGCCCTGCCCTTCCCTCCCCTGCTATTCCCTGCCCTGCCCTACGCTGCCCTCTCCTCATATCTTATCTTCTCTTCATCTCTCTTATCTTCTCTTCCTTTCCATTCCGTTCCGTTCCGTTCAGTTCTGTTCTGTCCTATTCTATTCTATTCTATTATTTGATCATTAAAAAGGAAAATAATAATTATTTTAACAAAACTGTTATATAAAATGAATTAGTCTACATCTGTATTTTATATATTTTTTTTAAAGACTTAATGTGCTTGCGACAAGCTTACTTCAGCTTCCTCAATGACCATCATTTCGATCAGGTCCCCTGATCCAGTTGCCCTGATACATTGAGCAAATGTTGTGATGGTCCCTTGTTTTTCTTCTGGACGTAAATGTAGCTTCACTATGGGCATATTTTGTTAAACTCTCCTTTTGCTTGTAGTGGTAAGAGTAGAGGTAAGGGCGTGTTACTCTTTTGTTAGCAATGCAGAAAATAAAATCTGCAGTTCGTTTACCGTTCCAAATAAGTTTTCTATAACGAAAATGTCTAGTTTTTCAAATGTCGCCAATCTCGTGCTTTTTTAAATTTTATTTTTATTTATTTATTTATCATTAACTTTTACTGGTCTTTCAACTGTTCATAATTAAAATGATGGGAAGGGATGCTGGAACTCAAGAAAACGTGTGCAGGTTATCTTCTCCCCCATACGTCACATACAGTTTTTACTGTTTTTTGACTAAATAAATCTAAATCCGTCCCGCACTTGTTGATAGCCTCTTCAAAACGCAGATTCGTATTCGCCGGGCGTCGAACAGAGATTGCGCGCGGCCTCGTCAAACACGCATCGCTCTCTCGGCATTCATTTTGACGTTACGTTTGATTTGATACAATGTCATTTGGCTAGAGATTCTCTTCACCAGCCCATTCAAGAACATCGGTATAGATGCCGAAAATAGGAACGCGATTTTAATTATGTATTGTTACGCGCGATATTTTTACCGTCTTCGCAGTCTATTGTTACGTCAAAATTTACGAGTTTCGTGACATGGAATAGCACTGTAAGAACTTAAATCCTAACTGACTAGGCTTAATCTTTTAAATCCTAACTGACAAGGATTAATCTGCGAATATAAAACGACCTTCCACTGAGATATTTCGAAAAAAACTCGTCTTATATTCGGGTAAATTAAATTATCTTCTTATATGTGCATTGTCATGTTACTGCTTAGGAAGTAAATAATATGAAGCACTCCAGTATTATTTCATTTATCTGCATATTAATATAGATTGATGAAATTTTTTTTTTAAAAAAGCTTTAAACTTATTTTAATCACTCTTCAATTCTTAAACGAAAACTTAAAATCTTCCTTATGTAGCAATATTTTGCGCGATAAAAGTACTGGTTCTCTAAATCAATGCAGTCAAGGTTAAGGAACTGAAAATTATTTCAACGTGAAGATTAACCTATTTCATCATGAGTAAATAAAGAATATTGGGTGAGTATTTACAATCTGATAAGGAAACATGAGTCATATAATTTTAGGAGAGTAATTTCAAGAAAAACTCCCAGTTTGGTACAGCAAAATGAAATGGACAAAGAGAAAGATATCGAACAATAAATCATGAGGGAAGGATAGAGTACACAAAAATGTTTGCTTTCATTCCATATTCATGTTATGAAGGTGCACATTTCTGAGTAGTCATGATATCTTCTTTTTAACAGAATTAATATCATCAGATTTAACTGATCTTAGGTCTTTACTACGAAATTTAAACTCTTCTGCATTGAAATTTATACTGACACATGTAAAACATACACAATATAGATAGAGACACTAAGAAATAAGACATTGGATTAAGTTTTTTAGTCTTGCTGAATTGTTGGAAAGAACAAAGCAAATAGGAAATCTATGAAATTCCACAGGTGAAGTAAATTTAATATATATGCAAAGGCAGTGGAGAGCAGAGCAAGCACAAGAATAATATGGAGTATTTCGGTATCTACATTTGAATTACACTCTCTAAGCCATAGAAAGCATAAGTGACAAAGGCACAATATCACATGCATATGTACAAGTTTACTAAATCTATAATTTATTAATATGCAACTTTTGAGGAATCTGTTTCATATCAATAATACATTTATTTTATCTATAGTTTGTTGAGAACAAGGACATACTTTCATTGTGTATTGTACATGAATCAGTGTCTTATTCTTATAGAATAAGGCATGGACCGATAACAATATAAATACCTTTTCAATTTATGGCCATTAGATAGTCCACTATGAGAAATAAAATAACAATTTATTCAATTAACATATCTCATAGTATAATATTTGATACATATTCACAACTCAAAATGTATAATTAATTTTCATTCACAGATCATTTATAAAGTATCTAAATACTTGATTTGATGTTTGGAAATTAATATATAGAACAAAAATTAAGAATATGATGGATAATACTGTAAAAAAATTCATTTTTTTTAAAGATCTCTTATTCTTAGTGCAAAATGTGCAACAAATTGAGAATGAAATATCTATGGATGTATAGCAAAAAACTGCTTCTACATATTTTTTAGAGTGTGATCCCACTTACCGGGAACATTCGGCATGCCATGCTGACTTAGCACATTCTTCAGTGCTTCCCTCTGTAACGTCAGATCTGAGAAGATAGTAAATGTGTGCCATAGATAGGTGACATACATTAAACATAGCATGCAAGGATAGTTAAGGTTGCACCAAGAGTTCAGGAAGCAGTGATATGATTGAAAAGCAATTAAGAGGTAGAAAGCAAGAAAATATAAAATCCAATTTATAATAATTTTCCAAATATACCTGCAAAACTTTCTACAACATAAATGGTACCTTCAGGAGACAGTGCAGGTCTTCAGTGGTTTGAAGAGAAATACTTCTCATTATTTCAAAAGGTATATCTAACGGTATTTACCATATTATCTCTAAGGAATTTCATTACAGACAGAGTATTTTCTTTTATAATATATAAAAAAATCAACAAAGTGAATAGAACTAAGTAAGTTTGTGTACACACAATCTATATGATTAACATTTAACATAGCGGATTGAAAAAATGAACAGTGGTGAAGTTTCTGTTACTATGAATTATTGAAAAATATAAAACTGTATCAAAAAGAAAAGAATAACTTTTCAAAAAAAAGATATTTGAATATCTGTAACTTGGACAATTGTTGGTTCTAAGAAGATGATGAGCAATCTTACTTTTGTACTCTATTTCTTCACATCTGTATGTCAAAGAACTTGCATTCAAAAAATATTTAATTATTTATTTATATTGGACATGTAATTATGAACCCCTTTAAAACAGAATTATGTTCAGACGTAAAGGAGAGACTTTGGGATTCAGGTTTCTAAAATATTTCCTTTCATATTTTTAACCCTGAACTGAGAATGTTCTAGAGACATCCCTGCGAAGAATCAATAAAATACAAATTTTTAAAAGATAAGATTTTCACATAATGGTAAATAATATCAAAAGAAGGTTTTGAAAAGGTATCAGCTTTGATAAAAAAAAAGTTTTTTCCTTTGAAGGGATGTTGATCTAAATAGTGCAGATGGTTGTGTTGGCAACCACTTTACATGAAAGTTGGAGGTTCAAATTCAATGAATTAATGTTTTCACCTTGTGAATATAATGATTTTGAAGGAAAAACAAATTACTATGTATATCCTATAATCATTTGAATTATCATTTATTTTGCATCTGCCTATTGGTTTCCAATAATAAGTTCTTTGATTACTAGTTTCTGACGATCTATTGGGAGTATGGTTCTGTCAGAATTTCCAAGTGTGGCTTATAATATTTACCTCTTCTCTATTACCAATTACATTTTAAAATAATAATGAAAAATTTCTATGTTATTTTGTAGTATGATATTTCCACTTGAAACTCACCTAATGAACATTGTCAAACAATGCTGTATATAACTAAGTACTTCGAAATAAATTCAGGTAATAGGTGCCCAAGATACAGAAATACATTAAACTATTAGAACTGAAACATGTATTTTGTTATGAACGTTTGTAAAACTATATTAAGTTTCAGAAAAAGTTTTGAAGAAATGGTATTTTATATTTAGTTAGGAAATAAGTCCTCCACCACTGCATTTTTACAACAAAAGCAAAGTGATGCAAGGTATCATTATTCCT